>JAWZYT010003307.1:0-180000 GCA_034508575.1 Petrolisthes manimaculis
CTTCTCCCCTTCCCCACCCTCCCACCATTTCTCCTTTATCACTATTCTTCCCTTCCCGCTTCTCTCTATTCTCCCCCTTCCCCACCCTCCCACCATTTCTCCTTTTCACTATTCTTCCCTTCCCTCTTCTCTCTATTCTCCCCCTTCCCCACCCTCCCACCATTGCTTCCCTTCACTATTCTTCCCTCTTCTCTCCATTCTCCCTCTTCCCCACCCTGCCACCCAGACACCGTGCCGAATCGGAAACTTTCAGAAAATAAGGATGCCTCATTCATTACGGGAATTTGTCATGCAAGACGGCCTCCCTATAATAATAGTAGTGGCTCTCTATAGACACACGTATACTGGAGTGGTCACGTGGGAGGAGTTGTTGTTGTTGTTGATGTTGTTGTTGTTTACCTGCGTGACTTACTGTAGTGTACTGTAGCCTCACCATTCATTCATTCAGGCTCTTCATTCATTCATTTATTTATTTATTTTATCAGCTAATATAAGTAAATAAACCGGTCAGATAAAAATTGGAAATAATACAGAATGAAGGAGAAGTACATGCAGGGATGCAGGTTAGATAGATATACTATATATACGTACGTCAATAATTATATACGTGTGGAAAATAAAAGCTGAGCAAAAATTCAATGAACCAAACAAGGAAAAAAATTAGAGATTGAGTGAAAATTCCATGGGGGAAGTTTTGTTGTGGTAAATCTGGAGCAACTGAATCCTCCAAACTATTTCCAGCAACAGGCCACCATTATTTTGGTTAATCTGGTCCCGTTTCCTGGCAGACTTTGGAGGAATCAACGCACTCCAATGTACCAAAAAAGAATGTGATGGTGTATTATGGGACCTGGTGGTGGCTTCTGATTCTTCCTGACTGTGCCATGAAACAAACTCCTTCAATGGATATATAGGTGATGTTTCGTGACAATGTTTGAAGGACTCTCTAAACTCCAATTCCCTGACTGTATCACGTGGGTCCTTAACGGTGATCGGAATTTACCAGCTGGGCAAGAAAAATGGCCGTGATCTCATTAACCCTGGAGGACACAATGAGGCGGTATACATCCCTTTATGGCCTGAATTCCACTGGACCTCCATTCAGGGTGGCGGGCCTTATATAGGTGCGGTGTGGGTCAGTCCATTTGTGTTGCTGAGGGGGTGAGGGAGGGAGGGAGTTGTTTGAGACTGGAGGAGTAAAGGAAGGGAGATAACACGGCGAAATGGGAGAGGGTAGGAAAATATAGCAGCAAGAGAGAGAGAGAGAGAGAGAGAGAGAGAGAGAGAGAGAGAGAGAGAAGAGAGAGAGAGAGAGAGAGAGAGAGAGAGAGAGAGTGAATATCGTATACAGAAAGAAGGGATTTATTGACGAAAAGATAATATAACTTATGACAAAAATATTCAAATGAGACGCGTACGAGAGAAGGAACTACACCCCAAAACATATGTAAAGAATTGTCTGGTGGGTGGCTGGGACGAATGGAAGTTATGTGTACGAGTGTGTTTCTGGTGGTGGTGGTGTGTACGAGTGTGTGTCTGGTGGTGATGGTGTGTACGAGTGTGTGTCTGGTGGTGGTGGTGGTGTGTACGAGTGTGTGTCTGGTGGTGGTGGTGTGAAATAATGTGTGATGGAGGCGAGGGAGGCGTGTAATTGGTGAAGCAGCTGATTCAGGAGTCAATGGGAGGAATAGCGTGACCAATGGTGTTTGGGAACAACGAAAGGAGGCTGGAGGTGGTGTGTATAGGAGGAAAAGAAAGGTATAGGAGGTAGGAGGTATAAATAGGAGGAAAGGAGGCAGGAGGTGGTGTGTATAGGAGGAAAAGAAAGGTAGGATGGGTATATAGGAGGTATATATAGGAGGAAAGGAGGCAATATGAAGTGTATATAGGAGGTATAAGGTAGAGGTGGTGGTAGGAGGTGTGTATATGGGAAAGGTGGTGGTAGGGAGATGGATGTAGACAGGGAGAAAAGGACAACACAGCAGAAGCAAGGAGAAGAAGACATGGTTATAGTTTTTTTTTTACTACAATAAAAACGAGTACAAAGACATTCGATCGAGTGTGTTTATACCTTCGTAAACGCCAATAGAGTCAGCGAATGTTATCAACTTATAATTTATTCACCTTCGTTGTTGTCAATAAAATGCTAATTACTCGTGTATTAATTTCTTATATCAATTTTAATAAGGATCCACACTTCTCGGTTTCATTAAGCCAAATTATCTACATTTGACAAAAATACGTCAGTAAGTGTATTAGTTGTCTTGTTCACTGACCAACTTTCAGCAAATATTTTAAATATGAGTATTTTCATACAGAACCATTGTACTAATTATCGTCATCGTTTGGGGAGAAATGGAGTTAATAAGTTAGTTAGTTTGGATAGATTAGGAAAGGAAAGGAAGAAAGGAGAGAAAGATTAGAAAGAGGGTAAGAGAATGAGAGAAAGAAAGAAAAGGGAGGAAAAGAATGTAGATAAAATAAAGAAAATTGGGAGATAAGGGATTGATTGATTGCTATTTGGTGGTGGCAGAGTGAATAAGAAACGTCTGGGATTTTTCAGAGGTGAACTGCATGGGTCCAGCTCTGTCGTCAACTCACAACATAGAAGATGCAGACCATATCCCAAGATCTGGAAGGGAGTGGCTGGGCTGAAGGGGCGCCCAAACCCTTAAGGTATTGCCCACGTCACTACTGGGGGAAGATATGGGAGGTGAAGGAAGTTTGCAAATGAAAAAGAGGGAATGAAGAGAGAGGGAGAAAGGGGCGGGAGAATTGGTGAAATAAGGGAAAGAGAGAGCGAGGAAAGGAGAGGGAAGGGAACAGTCCTGGAGGAAGGAGAGGGAAGGGAGAAGGAAGGGAAGGAAGGGACAGAGAAGGGAACATGCATGGAGAAAGGGAGAGGTTAGAGGGGAGAGGGAGAGGGAAGGGAGAGAAGGGAACAGGCCTGGAGGAAGAGAGAGGTTAGAGGAGAGGGAGAGGGAGAGGAAGGGAGAGGGGAGAGAGAAGGGAACAGGCCTGGAGGAAGGGAGAGGTTAGAGGGGAGAAGGGAGAGGAAGGGAGAGGGGAGAGAGAGAAGGGAACAGGCCTGGAGGAAGATCATAAAGCACAATAACATGGACATTACACGCTTGAGTCCCCGTCTCTCATATCTCCCTGGCTCTCCCTCCCTCTCCCACTCCACACTCCCCCCCCTCTCACTCTCTCCCTCCTTCCCTTCCCCTCTCTCTTTCTCCCTCCCCTCCTTTCCCCACTCCCTCTCTCTCTCTATGTGTGTGTGTTCTCTCCTCTCTTGTTTTCATACTTCTATTTGCATCGTCTCTTTCCTATACTCCTCCTCCTCCATCTCCTATTCTTTATCTTCTTCCTTCCCCTCCTCCTTCTCCTCCTCCCTAGTGAACCCTTTCCCTCCTCTCCACCTCCAGGTATACCTCAATTCTCCACTCTCATAACTCCCTGCTCCTCCACTCTCTCTCCCTGCAACACACACACATATACACACACTCTCTCTCAGCCTCCACCACATCACCGACGTCGCTCTCTATTCCCACTCCACCTCTCCCTGTCTCTCCCTCCCTTACACACATACACACACACACACTCTCTCTCTCTCTTTGTGTATATAAATCATTCTTCCTTTATTGTTTCTCTGGGTGCTAGAAGGTGGCACTATGAGTCTCTAGTTAGTGGCACCGTTCTTGGCACTGGAGTTCACAACATGGGTGGGTGGAGTGGGAGAGAGCCATTGGTCTGGTTTTGCACATGTAGCTTATAATTATCAACACTTTATTATATATACTGTATATGCACAGGTTCCTAATGATGGTAAAAAAGTTCCCATAACATAAGCTGGTAGCAAAACAGTCCTCTGCTTTGATATCCCAGATTTTGTATCTATTTGTTGTTGTTATTATTATTATTACTACTTTTATACTTTTATTTATCTATTTTTTTTTTGTGTGTGTATTTGCTGTCTTTGTTGTTTTCTTCTTCAATCTTCTGTTTCCTTTTCCAACCACTTTCTAATTTGTATATATACATACATACACTGAGTCTATTTCCTATTAGTGTTTTGTATGTATAAATTTCATGTTTTGGCAATTGTTATGGCGTCTATTGCTCTTATTTCCCTTATTTCCCCTTCCTTACGATATATTCCCTCTCCTCTCCCTTCCTTCCTTCCTTTCTCACCTTCCTTCCGTCGCCCCCCCACACCCATCACCATCCCCAGCCCTGCCCCCACTCCCTTCACCCAGATTATATATTCAAACTGTGGATGGGCGGGTGAGTTGGATGGATGGGAAGGAAGGGGTCGGGAGGGAGAGAAGGAGGAGCAGAGACAAGACGAGGTAGCCTATACGGAATAAGGGAATGGAAATAAACGGTAAGAACAGATAAAGGAAAGAATAGTAAGAAATGAATGAAATGAGGAAAAACAAGGTGAGAGAAAAGGAAATTATAGAAGGAAAGGGAGAATAAGGAAGGGAATTAAGTACAAAATATATGGAGAAGGAAAGGGAGAAAAGAGAAGGAAATTAAGTACGGAATTTATATAAAAAAAGTCTGTTCATGCAAAAAATAAAAAAATCACCCGACACGAAGAAAGGAAAGAAAAGAATAAATAGAGAAGAAAGAGTATGGGAATGAAGAGGGGAATGTCTCCATCTCTCGAGATACAAATGAGTTATTCATGTTTGTGTGTGTGTGTGTAAGAGGAGTTAGAGTGAGAAAAATATTGTGGAGAGAGAGAGAGAGAGAGAGAGAGAGAGAGAGAGAGAGAGAGAGAGAGAGAGAGAGAGAAGTATGAGAAATATTATAAACGGAAGCGATAGGCAATGAGAGAGAGAAAGAGAGAGAAAAGAGGGGAGGAAAGAGGAACAACGAGGGGAGAGAGAAAGGGGAAAAGAGGGGAGCCAATAAATAATCCCATTGATGAAACCTCGACTTGTCACTTTGAGGCAATTAGAGCTCACACGGTCATGATGGCTCGGCTCTAAGCTCCACGTGTCAAGAGAGAGAGAGAGAGAGAGAGAGAGAGAGAAAGAGAGAGCGAGAGAGAGAGAGAGAGAGAGAGAGAGAGAGAGAGAGAGAGAGAGAGAGAGAAGAGAGAGAGAGAGAGAGAGAGAGAGAGAGAGTGTGTGGTGTGTGTGTGGTGTGTGTTAATACAAGAGAATTAAGTAATATTTTAAAACAGAACAAGAGAGAGCAAGAGTGTGTGTGTTTAAGTACAAGAAAATTAAGAAATATTTTAAACAGGAGAGAGTGAGTGAGGTATGAGTAATATTATAAACAGAAGCGATAGGCAATGAGAGAGAGAGGAGAGAGAGAGGGAGAGAGAGAGAGAGAGAGAGAGAGAGAGAGAGCGAGCAAAATAAATACTGGAAACAGACATAAAAAGAGGCAACAAAACAATATAAACACTACATATTATTGACAGAAGGAAAACCTCTCATGACAACACTACCATCCCCCGTCACATAATAATAATAATAATAATAATAATAATAATAATAATAACATCTACCAAACCCAACCCAACTCACTAAAGACTAAACTATAATATAAAAAACTTCATGTAGGTATGTATTAAACTGAAGTATTACAACGATAGTCACCACAGTATACAGTATATCAGTCCAAGTTAATATACAGAACACATTAGGCAGGGAAACACTACGAGAGAAACAACAGAATTATAATTATTAGTGCTATGCTAAGGAAATAAATAGTGAGCATCATATGGTAACAACAGTACACCATCTCCACCCCTCCCTCCCTCCCCTCTACACTACTCCTCCTCCTCTCACCCCTCATCCCCCTCTCTCTCCCCTCTCCCTAGCCAACAGATTATTCCCGCGCTTTTGGCCTCAAACAAAGGAGTCGGTCATGGCGGTGGGCGAATTGATGTTCATAACGCTCACTACAACTAATATTTGCGTCATCACAGCCCCTCTCCCCTCCCCCTGCTCCCTCCTCCTCCTCTTCTTCTCTTCCCGGGCGTCACAAAGGCTGGCTGGCTGGAGGGAAGTGGGGGGAAGTGGGTGGGGGGGTTACGCCGTTAGAGAGGAAAAGAGGGATAGGAGAGGGGATGGGATGTTAGAGAGGAAAGGAGGGAAGAGGAGGAAAGGAGAGGGAAGAGGGCTGTTACAGAGGAAAGGAGAGGGGAGGGACTGTTAGAGAGGAGAGAAGAGGTGTAAGGGGATTTTAGATAGTACGGGAGAGAGCAGGGGGAGGGGCTGTTAGAGGAAGGAGGGAAGTGGGTTTGTGCTTAGATGAGAGGTGAACGCATCAGAGAGGGAAATGGAAAGAGTAGGAGGACTTAAGTAGAGAGGTTGGTTCAAGAAGAGGGAGGGGGAGTGAAGAAGAGGAGGTAAGAGACCAAAAAGGGTGTGAAGAGGAGGAAGGTAAGGAGAAGAAAGAGGAGAGAGGCGAACAACGAAAGATGGGGTGTAAGGGAGGGAGGTAAAAGACGAAAGAAGTAGGGAATGGGTGGGAGGTTAGAGACGGAAAAGGGAGTGAAGGGGAGGGAGGTAGTAGGAGACGAAAAGGGGTAAAAGAGGGGTGTAAAAATAATAATAAAAAGAAGCTAGAGAGAGGGAGGAGTAACAAGGCATGGATAATTCAATAGGGGGATATAAAGTACTACGTATGGGACATGTATAGGGAAGTGGGTGGGAGAGGTATGAGAAAAAAACAGGGATGAGAGTCGGTGTGAGGGGATGGGACAGGAGGGAAGGATGGAAGGGAAGTGATTGGAGGACAGGAGGAAGTATAAGAGAAAAAGTGAAGAGATACGTTGAGATGAATATATACACTAGGAGGAGAGTAAAGAGGGGATGGGTCACAGGAGAGCAAGACAGGGAGGAGAGTGTACAAGAGAAAACAAAAAACGAAGAAAAGGAGAAAACAAGATATAGACGAGGAATGATGGGACACAATAGGACACATATAAGAGAGAGAGAGAGAGAGAGAGAGAGAGAGAGAGGGAGGGAAGTGTACAAGAGGAGGGGTGGAATTACTGGTGTGTGAGTACAGTAGTGTGTATGGGAGATTATTGCCTTGTGGTGGTGGTGGTGGTGAGGGGACTGTGGTGGTGGTGGTGGTGGTGGTGAGGGGACTGACGTAGGTGACGGCACGAATGAGTAAGTTATGAGAGGAATTAGTGATAAAGAGGATGGGGTGGGAGAGAATATGAGAAAATAAAAAAGGAATGGTATAGGATTTGGGGGGGTTTATGGATTATGTAGGCATGTGTGTGTGTGTGTGAGTGTGTGTGTGTTGACATGCCTATTTACAATATGAAAAGCAATAAAAAATAGTAATAATAACAATGATATTAAGATTAAAATTAAAATAATAATAATAACAATGAAAAAATATAATAATAAAAATGATAACAATGATGATAATACTAATAATGTGTTTGTATTGATATGAGTGACTGAATCTAGAGAGAAGAAAGTACGACCTCTCTTCATGATGGATGGTTTACTGATCCTCCAAACTATGCCACGAAACAACGGATCTCCTATTAATACCACTGAGGGTGTCTGTTTCCTGGTATAGTTATAAGGAATCAGTAGCCTTCCAATTTACCAACAAGAAACTCTCTCCTTAATTAAGGGGGAAGAAGTTTTGTGTTGGTAAATCTGGAACAACCGAATCCTCCAAACTATTCAAGCAACAAAACACCATTATGTTTGCTCTTTTGGTCCTGTTTCCTATAGCATACTTTGGAGGAATCATGGCACTACAAGTACCAAAAAAATAATTATATTCCACCTTAACTTCATATTCGAGACCGAGAATGAACTAATACACAATACTTGTATAAATTATGATTCTAATAATAAAACTAGATAATACGAGGACAACAACGACTAGTGTGTATGTGTATAGAATAATAAAGCAACTGTTTACTGAGGACGCAATTTCTGTCTCACCCTGTATGTAATAAAGTAGGCTACATATGTGGTTAGTGAGAGTATTTAACCAGGAATGTCTGCTGCTGGATGGAGGGATCGAGTGAAGGGAATTGGAGAAGAATGAGATACAGAATGGTTAAATGAATAAAATAAGGAAGGAGATGTAGAAAATGTGATTGAAGGAAGGAAGGAAGGAAGGAGAAGAATGATATACAGAATTTGGTTATAATGAAGATGTGTAATAAGGGAAGGAGATGTAGAGAATGTGAGTGAAGGAAGAAGGAAGGAGAAGAATGAGATACAGAATTGGTTAAATGAAGATGTGTAATAAGGGAAGGAGATGTAGAGAGAATTGAATGTGAGTGAAGGAAGGAAGCCAGAAAGGAAAAGATAAAGAATTAAAGAATTATTGATTTGTAGACGTCTAATAAGGAAAGGAGATGTAGAAAATGTGATTGAAGGAAGGAAGGAGTAGAATGAGATACACAATTGGTGAAATGAAGACGTCTAATAAGCAAATGAGATGTAGAGAATGTGAGTGAGGAACTAAAGGAGGGAAGTATAGGAAAGGTTGAGAAAGACAAGCAAAAAAAGTAGTAGACAAATTAAGTAGGAAAAAAGTTATGAGGGTCAAAAAGAGTACGACAACAAGGAATATAATTATATGTGAAAATTATGAGTGATGAGTTGCATGTGCTGTAGTATACAGAAGCAAGATACAATGATAAAGATGAGGAAGTGAACAAAATAGTAAAACATGAGGGAAAGAAAGAAAGAATGGGGGTTAAAGTGAGAAAATGTGAATGTTCTAAAGACAGAGAGAGAGAGAGAGAGAGAGAGAGAGAGAGAGAGAGAGGAGAATCAGTGAGTATGTGAAGGAAGGAAGAAGATAAGGAGTCGAGTACTGGTAATTCTGTGAAAAGGAAAAATAAATTGGGAAGATGAACGAATGATGATGACGAGGGTGAAAAGCTGAAGAAAGTTAAGGAAGGGGAGAAGAGAGGTGAAGTGAGGAATGAAAATGTAAAGAGAGAGGATTGTGGGAAGATTGGAATTCAAGTCAGAACACACACACACACACAGAGAGAGAGAGAGAGAGAGAGAGAGAGAGAGAGAGAGAGAGAGAGAGTACGGGGATTGGAATGGGAACCAGAGTAAGGGAGGGAGAGGGTAAGGTAAGAGGGGATGTGATAAGGGAGGAATGGGAGATATATAGTCTTATGAGAAGAGAGGGGACATAAATAGAGAAGAGAAAGAGAGAAGATAGCAGAGAAATGGAAGAGGAAAAGGGAGAGAGGAAAGGAAGATGGGAAAAGGAGAAATAGGGGATGAAAGAGGGAGGCAAGGAGGATGAGAAGGAAAACTGGAAAGAGAGAGAGAGAGAGAGAGAGAGAGAGAGAGAGAGAGAGAGAGAGAGAGAGAGAGAGAGTCTGTGTGTGAGTAGAGGGGAAGAAGGGGGCGTCGTGCCAGGGGGAGGGACGCCTGCTGGTTGTCATGGTAACGAGAGCTGAAGCCACGCCCCCATACAAAAGATGGTTCATACACTCACTCCCTCTCTTACTCTCTCTCTTATTTCCTCTCTTACTTGTTCCACCTCTCTCTTTCTCTCTCTCTCTCTCTTTTACTTCTTCACCTTTCACTCTCTCTCTTTCTCCTTCCACCTCACTCTCTCTTCCTTACTCTCTTCGTTCTTCCTCTTCTTACTCTTACTCTCTTGTTTTTTCTACCCCCCCCTCTCTCTCTTTCTCTCTCCTACTACTACTACTTCCTTTCTCTCCGTACCTACAGTACCTCTCCTCTTCTTCATTCTACATACACATTATCCTAATAAATACCTTTTTCTTTCACATACATTTTTCTCCTCTTATTCCTCCTCCCTTCTTTTCTAAACCAATGTCTCTTGTTTTTTCCACTATACCTTATTCCACTTTCGATAATATACTGACTATTTATATAATATAGTTGTACACACACACACACACACACACACACACACACACACACACACACACATTACAATAAAATAACACTAAGGTAATAATAATATACATAAGGGTCAACTTGGGGGTCGATCCTGGCTAAGAACCGACTATAAGGTAGGTCATGGTATGCGTTGTTGTCCTGGTAATGAATGGACACACACGGACACACACACACACACAGACAACAAGTTAAAGAGACACACTGGCAACTCGGTGGGGATGCATGGGAGAGGTGGGAGGAGGAGAGAGTTGGGAGAGGAATACATACATACAATATTTTTGCAGCAGATATACCTATAGCACTGATGACAACAATAACAATAATGATGATGATGGTGATAATGGTAATAATGATGGTGATGGTGATACTGATAATGGTAGTGTTTGATGGTGATGACGGTGATAATGACAATAATGATGATTGATGGTGGTGGTGATAATGGTAATGGTAATGATTGATGGTGATGATCGTGATAATGATAATGATTGATGGTGATGACAGCAGCAAAGGTAAACAAATACCTTAAAAAAATGATGAGAAATTAATATGCACCTAGCTAATCAAATACTGTTACTACAATAAAAACAATGACGTGGAACAAATAAAGGGACAACATATGAAACTGAAACAAACACGAAGTAGAACACAAAGGTACAAATAAATGCAAAGGGATTTTAATTGGCAAATATATATATAACTACAGTAAAGCGACAGTAATGAATTATAACGTACCATAACTAAAAAACAAAAATAAGAATTTGTCGTTAAAATATCAGGGAATTATTTCATGGCTGTAGTTGTAAAATAGTACAGGTAAATAAATGTTTAAAATTACCCCGGTGAGCTCTCCTACATTCTATACATAACCCTCAAACACAATTATAATGAACTGCATTAGTCTCTACATAATAATCCCAAATATAGGCATGTGCACAGTTATAAAAAATAGTCTGCTCCATGGACATTAACATACACAATGTCATTTATATCTTCAACAACATTTAGTGCTTCTATTTAAGATGTGGGAGGAAATATATTAATAATAATCTGCAACAACAACTTTTACAGACTCAGACAACATCCGATCACATTCAGGTTTTAAAAGTTTCATCAGTGTCAGCACAGTTAAGGACCCTGTGATTGTGTATGAGAATTGGAAGCTTATGATTCCTGTCGACTGAAACGAAACAAGCTCCTTCCATGTACAGTAGGTAGTGTTTCGTGGCAATGTTTGAAGGACTCATTTACCTCCAATTTTCTGACTACATCATAGGGTCCCTCAAATGATGCCCCCGTCATTTTTCTTTTGAAGTATGTCGAGATAAGGATAAATTTTAACAGTATTTCATAAAGACAATAATGCTTCGGTATTCTAAGGACTTTGTTTTATTACAGAACTGAATGTCGCAGGAAAAGTTCACCAACAATAAGTTTCAAAATCTATCTATATCATGTCGTCTGTTTTTTTGTTTTTGTTTTCTTCCATTTTCACGAGATTCTTTGCATGGACTTTCCATTTCCATAGTTTATCGTATACTGAACGCTTTGATGTGGGGAGACAGAGGGAAAGGGAGTAATAATGATGTAGGAATATTAAAGCATTTCCCTGTCAATTCTCAGGTTTATCTCTTATTCGAACTATCAAAGTTTCTTATCTTTCGAATTTGCCACAGACTTATGAGTAACACAGGTGAGGCAACAAGGCCGTCCAGTAATGGTTAATGTATGCAGATGGTATCGGATTTAGAGCCATTTTTGGTATGAGGTAATTATCCAGTTCCATACTATATTTAATGATGTATTGTATTAGGAGTGGTGGGTGAGGGGCGTGTATTTAGAGGCCAGGACTGGTATTCAGAAATTATATTATGTATGTTAAGATTCTTGGTAATGTTTATATAAAGTGGAAAGTATACAGTATTGTTTTATGGGTGCTAGAAAACGTTTTGTCCTCAGTAATACATAAATAAGTTAATAAATGAATAAAAAAATAAATATGAAAATATATGAATCAGTAAATAAAAAAAATACATAAATAAATAAAGTTCAAAATACATAAATCAACACAAAATAAACAAATGTAAAAATATACTTTTTGTACATTGACGAAATAATCTGCATGTATGGTCCAACAGGAATATACAGTATCATCATAACACATAAACAGAAGAAAATGCAGGATATAAACCAACAAAAATACTCATATATACATCTTTTTCTAACACAGGCGGCCCAGACTTGACTAACCAACCTTCCCTTCAGCCTCATTTGAATACTATTGCAAGTCATGTGGGTGTCAGAAAGATTCCATTCCACGATAAAGGGGATTTATATAGTACACTTTTGGGACATTGGAGCTCCTTGATTCCTCCAAAATATGCCAGGAAACATGATCAGATGAATAATAATAATAATAATGGTGTCCTGTTGCTTGGAATAGTTTGGGGGAATCAGTTGGTTCAGATTTACCATAACTGAAAACTACCTCTCACTTCACATACAAAAGATAGAACGCTTAAACTGCAAAAAAATATGTATAAACGCACACCCATTTGGGCTAGAGGGTGTGGCATGGTGGAAAAGGTTAGCATGAGAGAGAGAGAGAGAGAGAGAGAAAGAGAGAGAGAGAGAAAGAGAGAGAGAGAGAGAGAGCAGGCATTAACTTGGGTACATACGTGTGTTGAGGTGAGGCCAGGTAAGGCAGGCAGGCAGGTAAGCAGGGTTTAATGGAAGAGTGACTTGGTGCATTAGAGCTTTTCAATTCCTCCAAAGTATGCCAGGAAACAGGACCAGAGGAACAAAAATAGTGGTGTTCTGTTGCTTGAAAGAGTTTGGAGGAATCATTATCACCAAAAATATCCAAACTATACCCTCTCCTTAAACTGTATATTATCACCCATGCACCAAACAGATAGTAGTAAAATCGAGTAACTAAACATGTCTTCAAAGTACGTCTATAGTCTCATAATGCTCCACAAAAATATTTCAGTCAGTATACTCTTGCCTCTATCTTAAGATCATACTCGTTTATCCATCACCACCACCACCACCACCACCACCACCACCATCACTATCACCACCACCACCACCATTATCACCACCACCACCATCACTATCACCACCACCACCACCATCACTATCACCACCACCACCACCACAACGAGGCCTGGTGGTGGTGATTATGTTCGATTCACCACCACCACCACCACCACAGCGATCGAGGCCTGTTGGTGGTGGTGATTAATGATGATAATGAAGATGGAGATTGATGATGGTGGTGGTGGTGGTGGTGAGGTGTCCCGCCAGGTGGGTTCACCAGCCCAATTTGCCTTACCTGTTTCTCAGTCTGTCTGTCTCTATGTCTGTCTGGCTACTTGTTTTTCTATCCATCTGTCTGTCTGTCTCTATGTCTGTCTGGCTACTGTCTTGTTTATCTATCCATCTGTCTGTCTATTTCTATGTCTGACTACATGATTATCTATCCATCTGTCTGTCTATCTCTATGTCTGGCTACATGATTATCTATCCATCTGACTGTCTCTATGTCTGTCTGGCTACTGTCTTGTTTATCTATCCATCTGTCTGTCTATGTCTGTCTGGCTACTTGTTTATCTATCCATCTGTCTGTCTGTTTCTATGTCTGGCTACTTGTATATCTATCCATCTGTCTGTCTATCTCTATGTCTGGCTACTTGTATATCTATCCATCTGTCTGTCTATCTCTATGTCTGGCTACTTGTATATCTATCCATCTGTCTGTCTATCTCTATGTTTGGCTACTTGTATATCTATCCATCTGTCTGTCTGTCTCTATGTCTGGCTACATGATTATCTATCCATCTGTCTGTCTATCTCTATGTCTGGCTACTTGTTTGTCATAGGGTCCTTAAATCTTGCTAACAGGTGAACGATGTATAGTCTCCCCTGATAAAAGAAAAGACCCCAGTCCTAATGAGACACTTGAGGGAAAATAAAACCCGTGGAGAAGGGAACCATGTTGGGTATATATTCTCAGCGGGACTCTCTTCACTCACCACCTATATGTATGTATGTATGTGTGTGTGTGTGTATGTGTGTGTGTGTGTGTGTGTGTGTGTGTGTGTGTGTGTGTGTGTGTGGTTTTTATACCCTCTATCACCTCAACTACTAGCACAATCATCATCACTATCACCTCTATTATCACTATCACAGTTACCATCACCATCACTAGTACAATAACTATCACTACCACTATCTTCACTCTCACCACCACTACCACAATCACTATAACCACTACTACTAACACTATCACTTTCTCCACTATCACAATCACTATCACCACCACTACATCATACTAACACCACACATGACACGAAATCAAACACACCAAACTTAGCTTAACAATACAAAACAATACAAAATTATGCAGCATACACCACCGCACCATACCACACTATACCAAATCAAACCATCACACACTATATCCCACCACACAAAACTATAAACACAACACCATATCACACCAAAGAAAACTATAATCACACCATACTTCCACATCTACACCACACCCACCACACCATAAAACACCACATGCACCAAATCAAACCATCACACCATGGATACCAAGGCCTTGATGGATACAACACAACACCAAAAGAAATCATCACACCACACCATAACACACCACACATCACACACACCAGAGCACATCACGCACCAAACCACACCATACCACATCCACAACACCATCCCACACCACACCATACCACACCACACCAGTAGCCAACAGCACCACCACCCACCCCTTCCCCCCTGCTGATTCTACATCCATGATTCATTGCCAATTTAAAATCCATTATCTTTAGTTTTGATTAACATAGGAGGGTAAGTTAGAAGTGGAGGCTGGGGGTGATGGAGAGGGGAGGTTGGGGGAGGGGAGGGGAGATAATGGGAGTGAGTAGGTGGGTGGGGGTTGGGGAATGGGAGTGGGAATATAGGTTGGACGATTGGGGTGAAGGTTGGGGATTGATGGATGGTTAAGGTGAGATTGAGGGAAGGAGTAAGTGGAGGTTGAGGAAAGGAATAATGGGAATGGGAAATGGGAGGGTTGGGAATGGGGAAGGGATATATGGTGGGGGTCTGTAGAAGGGAAATGGGAAGGGGTTGTGAGGTAGAGGGATAGGGAAGGGTATTGTGAGTGAGGTTAGGGTATTATATATATATATAGGGGTTGGAGTGGGTGGGGGAGGAGTGGGGGAGGGAATGGTGGGGAGTATATAGTCAAAGAAAAGAAGCTCTGAGTCGAAGTTGAGAGAGGAAGATGAGGAGGAAAGTAAGAGGGAGCTAAGAGAGAAGAGTGAAGAAGAATAACAAGAAGATAGAAAAAAGAGGGAATAAAGTAAGGGAGAGGAATAATTAGGTAAGATAGAAGGAAAAGGGAATAAGAAGTATAAGGGAGAGAGGGAGAGGAATAATTAGGTATAGGAAGGAAGGAAGGAGAGAGGGAGGGAAGGAGTGAAATGAAAGGGAAGTATAAGAGGGAGGTGGGGAGGAAATTAAGAATGAGGGGAGGGGTAGGTAATTAAGAGGGAGGGATAATGACTTTTTACATGGTGTGAGGTGATAATGAAGAGCAGGGAAGGGGAGGGGAGAGGAGGAGGGGAAGGAGAAAGGAAAATAAAATAAGAGCAATGAAGCAGGAAGAGAGAGAGAGAGAGAGAGAGAGAGAGAGAGAGAGAGAGAGAGAGAGAGAGAGAGAGGTGGAAGAGAAGGAATGAGGTGCGAGAAGGCAAGCATATTAAAGAGAGAGAGAGAGAGAGAGAGAGAGAGAGAGAGAGAGAGAGAGAGAGAGAGAGAGAGAGAGAGAGAGAGAGAGAGAGAGAGAGAGAGAGAGAGAGAGAGGGAGAGAGAGAGAGTAATTACAGGTGTGAGTAATGAAGGTGTAATGAGAGGAGGGAGGGGGACAGGTGAGGGGGATATAAGTGACAGAAGTGGAGGAGAGGGAAGGAGGAGGGGAGGGGGTGGGGTGAGAGGAGACGAGAGCAGAGCAGAGCAGAGATATACTAGAAAAGTGAATTCCCTCCATTTTTTTCCTCCTCCTACGACATAATCATATCTCACTTTCTTTCCTCACAATTTTATTTACTACACTCGCCTCCTCTCTTTCCCTTGTTGTTGTTGTTGTTGTTGTTGTTTTTGCTTGTGTTTCTATTCCCACACACCCATTCCATTTCCCTACATTCCTTTCTTTTCCTATCATTTCTCTTTTTTTTTCTTCAAGAAGAGGGAAGTGGGGAGGTGAGGAAACATAAGAACCAGAGGAGGATGTGGAGGAAAAGTAAGTAAAAGAGAAAGAGGAGGAGGAGGAGGAGGATAAGAAGAGGGAAGGAAGAGGATGGAAAGAGGAGGGGAGGAGGAGGACGGAAAGAGGAGGGTGGAACAAGAGATGGAGGAGGAGGAGAAGGAGGAGGAGGAGGAGGAGGAGGAAGGCAGATATCAACTCACTAACGTAGCATCAAATTAACCATTGTTGTTGTTGTTGTTATTGCTTTGGTTTGCTCCTTGTTTCAACCCCCAACTGCCTAATGTCTCCTGGCCTTACCTCCCTACCCCTCGCCCTCCCCCTATCTTCCCTTCTCATCTTTATCCCCTTTCCGCTTCTCCACCCTATCGTCTTTATTCTCCTTGATATGCCATTCCTATATACATCTCATCCTTCTCTAATAAAATTATATACTCATGCATGTTTTTGTTTATCTCTTCTCTGTCTTTTGTGTCTCTCATCCCTATTCGTCACATTCGTTCTTCCCTCATTTTATTTCCCATTAATTCGCTTTCTCTCTAACCTTCAATGTTATTATCTTGTTCTTTTTCCCTCTCTTTCCATCTTTCCTCCTTTCGTTCCTTCGTTTTCCTTATTTTCACATTTTCTCCTCATCTTATATTAACGCCCCAATCTCTTCCCTCTTTCTATTCCTCTCCTCTCTCTAATCATCTCCTTTCACTCCTCGCTCCTTCCTTCCATTCCCGTTCCCTCTCCTCCTCCGTCTATTCCTTCTCCTCCCTCCTGCCACTCCTCATGCATCACCCTCTTTTCTCCTTCCATTCCTCTCCATTCTCCAACCTTCCAGCTCTCCCTCCATTCCTCTCTTCTGTCTTCCAAGCTCTCTCTCCATTCCTCTCCTCTCTCTTCGCACCTCCTTCCACTCGCTACTCTCTTTCCTACCACCTCCCTCCACACACACACACCCCCCTCCTTCCATTCCTCCCTACTCGTTTGTCGGCTCCCTCCACTCATCACTCTCTTTCCCTCCTCTCTCCTTCCCTTCCCTCCCTGCTCTCTTCCCCCACCCATCCTCCTTTCCTCACCACTCTCTTCCCCCACCCATCCTCCTTTCCTCACCACTCTCTTCCCCCACCCCTCCTCCTTTCCTCACCACTCTCTTCCCCCACCCATCCTCCTTTCCTCACCACTCTCTTCCCCCACCCATTCTCCTTTCCTCACCACTCTCTTCCCCCACCCATCCTCCTTTCCTCACCACTCTCTTCCCCCACCCATTCTCCTTTCCTCACCACTCTCTTCCCCCACCCATCCTCCTTTCCTCACCACTCTCTTCCCCCACCCATCCTCCTTTCCTCACCACTCTCTTCCCCCACCCATCCTCCTTTCCTCACCACTCTCTTCCCCCACCCATTCTCCTTTCCTCACCACTCTCTTCCCCCACCCATCCTCCTTTCCTCACCACTCTCTTCCCCTCCCCCCCCCTTCCCTGCTCTGCCCCGTGTCTTGTGAAGTAATTAGATGGCGTCATTAATTAGAGTGACCTTAATGAGGGTCTTCATGTAAGGTCCACTCCACACACTTTACTCCACTTTTCTCCAATTTGTGTTGCTCCTGGAGACTCGGGATGAGGTGTGTGTATGTGTGTGTGTGTGTGTGTGTGTGTGTATGAAAGTGAGAGAGTCTGTGTGTGTGGATGTTTGTGTGTGTGTATGAAAGTGAAAGAGTGTGTATGTGTGTGTGTGTGTGTATGAAAGTGGGAGTGTGTGTGTGTGAAAGTGGGAGCGTATGTGTGTGTTTATGTGTGTGTTTTGCTGAAGAACATTATGTAATTCTCTTTAAGGATATGAAAATATTACGCGTAAATACATACAAGTAAATGTACCGAGCATATAAATCTGTGTACCTTTTTTTATAACAATTATATAAGAGTATTAATTTTACCGGTACATATACATTTTGATCTTGGACACATAGGCTTCAATTAAACATTTATAGGTATCATACATTCTTGGTCACGTTATCAACAAGCTGTCTGAGGGTTAGGAATATACTCTCTATGATTCACGAGAGTACTGACTATATCCGTCTGTCACTAGCTTGCATGGAGTGATGAGGTCTAATGAAATACTTACATGCTCCAAAATTACACTGAACTTGGTTAAGGTGCAAATGAGCTTGATATGTTGCATTAAAAGAGCACATCAACTGAACGGTACTTCCTTTGACATTCAGGCAATATGTTCAGAATGAAAAGGTGTAATGTTGTCCAGGTTTGACTTCACCCTGTATAGAAATGGATGGATGGATGATACATTTTGATGGGGGGATTACAGTGCCCCATGCATGGTAAATCTGGAACAACTGATATCTCCAAACTATTCCAATTAATAGGCCACCATTATTTTTGTTAATCTAGTCCTTGTTTCCTGCATGGCATACTTTGGAGGAATCATGACGAACTAATGTATCAAACAATATATTATTACCTCTTTAAAACGTATAGCTTTATTTGTATATTCTGTTGGTATACCTGAACAGAGAGGATATACTGAACTGATGCCTCCACCAAACAACACAACAACACAGATCCCATACTCGTATACAGAGACACCTTGTTTACTGGCATAGTTTGGAGGCACCAGAAGCCCTCCATGCAGATATATAGACCACCGACAACAGATGATGACCCCTTCTTAAATAATGAATAAATGAATGAATGAAAGAATGAATAAATGAATGACAGCTTACGTCCCGGATACATAATTATAAGCTTGATATAACATTAGCCATGCAGCCACGGAGTACACACATTATATACGACACATACATACATACATGCAGATCAATACCCCCTGCAATCACAATGTTGACGAGTTAATCATATACAATTCACGACAGCATTGGCGCCAGTCACTTAAAATTGTACGGTTCAAAATATTGCACCGACATTATTATTTATTTTTTTAATCTGTCCTCATATTTGCTGATTTACATTAATTAAAAAAAGTCCACGAAAAAATGCAGGTTAAAAAGAAAACAAAAATATGGATAAAAGTTGCCCATCATCAAAGGCAATAATTGTGACTGATAAAGTTGGAACGTGATGCGGCGGGTGAAAAAAAAAAATATATACATACAATGCAAATAATATCATATAGTTATTGTTTATTCCAGACGATAATGGGTAAAAAAAAATATAAATATATATATATACTGAACAAATAATATTATATAGTTACTGTTTATTCCAGACGATAATGGATATATATTTAATCTCTGTCACTTGGACCATCAGAGAAGTTAATGGGGTAATTGGCTTTTGTTTAATTGGAGCTCTTCGAATCCTCCAAAGTATGACATGCAGGAAACAGGACCAGGAGAGCAAAAATAATGGTGTTCTGTTGCTTGGAATAGTCTGGAGTATTCAGTTGCTTCAGAATTATCAACACAAAACTTCCCAAGAGAAATATTAATTCATTATATATTATACCTCATTATTGGTGCATGAATGAGTGGGTTTGATTGGAGGACTCAGTAGCCTCCAATTAATTACTCAAATGCTTCTTACTCTCTATGATTCTATAGATCCATGAAATATTAATTGACTACCGGTTCCTCCAAAATAAACTTGCAGGAAAGGATAATAAGGCTCCCAAAATATAAATAAAGTTTCATGGCCCATTTTGGAGGAATCTATAGCCTCCAACTCGCCGACACCTTAAGGACCCTGTGATCGTGTATGGGAATTGGAGGCTTCTGATTCCTCCTGACTATGCCACAAGCTCTTTCCATATTGATGGGTTTCGTGGCAATATTTGAAGGACTCGTTTACCTCCAAATGTCTATAACTACACTATAGGGATCCTTATAACATTAAATTAAAGATAGTATAGGATTGGTTCACTGTGACGTCATCAATCAAGGTTTCAGACATATATAGGAGACAAAAAAAAAAAAAAAAAAAAAAAACACTGATATTTTATCAACGGGGATTTGTGGTAAGAGGTAAAATATTATGGTTTGATTACTGGAGAGAAAAAATGAGTGAAGTGAAGTGGTCAGTGAGAACGGAAAGGATGCATGCAAGGGACGACACGTACAGTCAGAAACAAAAGTCATGTCCCCAGCCACTAGTGTATGTATGTATGTATGTATGTATTACTTAATTGGCTTGGGTACTTCACCAGGACCGTATATATTTTTCAGCTTTATTTATTTTATTTTTTTTTCCACTAAGTACAATAACACTTTGCTTATAAAAAAAAATCACGTTTACAATGTCCCAACCATCTCGTAATATTATTGACCATGGAGGACCACATATATTGTTCAGTTATATCTACTTCTTTTTCATTAATTAAGGACCGTGTATGTGATCGTGTATGAGACTTGATGGCTTCTGATTCCTCCTGACTATGCCACGAAACAAGCTCCTTCAATGTAGGTGGTGGTGTTTCGTGGCAATGTTTGAAGGACTCACTATATAACTTCCAATTTTCTGACTACATCAGTCATGCAGGGTCCCTAAAACACAGTCATGCAGGGTCCCTAAAACACAGTAGTAACTTTGCTTGTAAAAAAGAATGCCTTCCATCATGCAGACCGTCTCAATCATCTCGTCTACAATCCTGCTGCATCGGAAACTTGATCACAGCCATGCATGAAGCGACCATTGGCTTCCTGTACCGCGGGTATAGTCTAATTATCCATTTGGCTGTGTTGATTAATGCGCTAATGACCCTGGCGCGGGGCTAATGACGTGTTCTTTATATTAATTATGTGCCCGGCGCCACTTGTGCCTGATGAGTGCAGGGTTCGAGTGACAATTACACACTGGGTGGGAAAAGTTGGGTGCTTCATCACGGCTTTTGCCAGGGGTGAGGGATGGGATGGGATGGGAAGATGGTGGGTGGGAGAGAGGGAAGGGGTTGGGAGAGAAGGAAGGGGAGTGGAAGGGGTTGGGATAGAGGGAAGGGAAGAAGAGGGAGAGAGGGAGGGGAAGGAGGTGGGAGAGAAGGTACGGTAATGAGTTGGATGAAGGGGAAAGGAAGGGGTTGGGATAGAGGGAAGGGGTTGGAAGAGAAGGAAGTGAAGGGAAAGGAAAGGGGTTGGAAGGGGTTGGGAGAGAAGGGAATGGGGTGGAAGAGATGGAAAGGAAGAGAAGAGGAGGGAAAGAGGGAAGGGAATGGGGTAGGCTGAAGGAATGGATGAGTGAGTAAAGGAAAGGAAATGGGAGTGAATGAGAGAAAGGAAGGGGGTGGGAAGGGGAGGTTGATTGGAAGGGAGGGAGGGAGGTAGGAAAGGGGGGCAGGGGTAGGGGTCGAAGAGGGAATAAAGCCTGATGAACGGGACATAGGGAGGGAAGAGGAAAGGGAAAAAAGGAAAGGAAAAGAGAGGGAAATAGAAAGAAGGAACTAGAGGGAAAATAAAAATATATAGAAGCTAATGAAATGAGAGAGAGAGAGAGAGAGAGAGAGAGAGAGAGAGAGAGAGAGAGAGAGAGAGAGAGAGAGAGAGAGAGAGAGAGGTGGAAAGACTGCATTGGAGTAAATAGAAGAGAGAGAGAATATGAAACCCAAAAATGTGAATGACAACACTGGATAAAGAATGAAGAAAAGACTCGTAATGGAAATGAAAGAGAGATAAAGGGAAAAGTAGCAATAAAAGAGTGAGAGAGGGAAAAGAGGGAGGAGGAGAGTGTGAGAAGAAAGACGCGGATAAATTGTATTGAGAAAGATGATACAAAATTGAGAGAGAGAGAGTGAGAGAGAGGGGGGGAGGGGATGGAAGAGAAAGGAGGTGCGAGAGGAAGGAGACAATATTAAAGAGAGAGAGAGAGAGAGAGAGAGAGAGAGAGAGAGAGAGAGAGAGAGAGAGAGAGAGAGAGAGAGAGAGTGAGGTGGAAGAGAAAGAATGAGGTGCGAGAAGGGAAGAGACAATATTAAAGAGAGAGAGAGAGAGAGAGAGAGAGAGAGAGAGAGAGAGAGAGAGAGAGAGAGAGGTAGAGGTATAGAGAGAGAGAGAACACAATAGGCCTGTGTAATGAAGTGGGTGTGAAGGTGTCCGAGGGTGATCAGTGCACCTGTTTGATCCTCACACAGCTATTACCTTCACTTTTCAACCACCCAAAGCCCCTTCCCTTCCTTTACCTCCCTCCCTCCCTCTGGCTCTCTCTCTCTCTATCTCTTACTTTACCTCCCATACACTTGCACACACACACACACTCTATCTCTCTCTCTCTTCCTTTACCTCCCATACACTTGCACACACACACACACACACACACACACACTCTATCTCTCTCTTCCTTTACCTCCCATACACTTGCACGCACACACACATTCACTCACTCACTCTCTCTCTCTATCTGTGTGTGTGTGTATGTGTTCACTTTCACCCATCCACAACCCAGATACACAAGCAAGTCATTACCTTACACGTTCTATGTCAACAGGTAGAGTACAGTCGTGGACAAAAGAAACAGGCCCAATGGAGACAGGGCCACGCATCGAGTATCGTAATTATAAGATAAGGACGTGGTTTGCATACAGAGGCGAATCCTAAAATGTTTTTATACATGTTCTCTGAGGGTCCCCGTTTTAATTGTGTCAGTTTCATTTGTCCTCAACTGTACAAACCAGACATAGGATATATTATTATGTACAGTCGGCTTCAGGAATTCGTACACAGAGCATTGGTGTTGCAAGTGGTCTTTTTTCTGCACATACTGTATTCATGCATGGTTCTGCAGCACTGATTCTAGTATGAACTAAAAAAACATTACTAGAAAAGTTTGTTGTTAGGAAATTAATGTACAGGACTAAATATTCCAGTTGCTACAATTCTTTGATGTCACAGGGTTGGGTGAGGTGTATACGTATTCCTGTGGCCGACTGTACGTGACTGACAAGAGACCGTGCATGGACGACTTTACATTTTGAGTGCACCACGAATTGCAGGTGTCTTTTTGGTTTGTTCATTGGTGAGTAGGCCTATAATTTTTTTGTTTTTATAGTGTGGAGTTTGCATCATACTTTTGTTGGCTACCATATAGCCTACTGTAAGTGGGACGTTTTATGTTCTTCCAGTTTTGATTGTAAATAACGAGTGAAATTAATTTAGTTTTATTTTTTATTTTTAGGGAGTATTATAATTAATGTTTACCATTCTGTTGTTACACATCTTTGAAAATAATTATT
Source organism: Petrolisthes manimaculis (assembly GCA_034508575.1). Classification (NCBI taxonomy): domain Eukaryota; kingdom Metazoa; phylum Arthropoda; class Malacostraca; order Decapoda; family Porcellanidae; genus Petrolisthes; species Petrolisthes manimaculis. The sequence continues at coordinate 23,370 of JAWZYT010003307.1, forward strand.
AGTGAGACTCAGCACGTGTTAGTGTGTTATAGGAAGGTAAATAATAGTAAAGGTTTAATGCATTACACAAGAGCCAGTGAGAAGGAAAAAATTCAGGTAAAAAGATTGTGTTAGAACTGTAGATAATAATTTTTTGGTGAGGGCCGCGTGCATATAATAAATAGCCTCAACCAGGAATGTGTCTGTTCTCTAAATAGTTATGACCACAACATTTTTGCGGTGGCATAATAAGGGTGGCAGGTCGGTGGTGGTATGATGGGGTGTAATGAAGTGGAGATTATGAAGGAGGGATTCATGATGCCACAATATTATCAACCAACCACGTGTAAGTAATTCTCTCCAATATCAGCAATAATGATGTCCTCTCATAATTATCTCGCCTCATAATTATGAAGTATATAGCTACCATCATTACACTTATAGTTTATAATTATGTCATATATAAATTCATTCATATAATAATAGACGTCGATCGATTTGTTATGACATATTGATTTCATGTTGGTATTATTTTTATACTATCATTATGCTTTTAGTTTTTATGTCATATATAAATTCATTCATAAGTGTCGATCGATTTGTTGTGATAATTATATTAATCACATGTTAGTATTTTTTCTTCCATACTTATTTACGTGTTATTTATCATTTTAGGGTTGATGAGTTTCTATCGCCCACCCCTTTATTTATTTATTTATACGTGATGCATCCCACCAATTAATATCAGTCATGTATATATAAGGCTGAAAAAGGAAACACTGACCCTCACACAATTTCCATTTTGCTTACTAAAATAAATATCCCCAGTAATAATGAATAAAGAAAAAAATGTACCTAAACTTATGCATCAGTCTATATTGCACGCAGAAAAATGATAACACCGGTATATATGTTTTTGTAATTTCGGTGCGAGGGACACAAGATTGTAAACGCCTGCACTGGGAGATGAAGATTTTTTTTCTATAATTAATTAACATAGAGTTTCGTGACCAAATAACAATGAAGGTTCGTGTTACGTCGGTAAGGTAATAATAATAATTGTTATAATTTTTTATTATTATTATGATCTCAAGTTAAGGGGATGTAATTATATAATATTTTTGGTACATTGGAGTGCCTTGATTTCTCCAAAGTATGTCAGGAAAGAGAACCATATGCATGAATAAATATAGTGGTATCTTGTTGCCTGGAATAATTTTTTTTTTTTTTGGAATCACCAGTTGCTCCAGATTAACGCCAACAACATTGTACTGTACTCATAATCCCCTTAAAAAAGTATAGAAATTCATAACACAACATGCAGAGGTTTAAAAGATCGCTCCGTGTTGACTAATAGGTGTATGCAGATGTTGGGTGATGCATGGGACAGAACCGACCAATACTCAAAGGCTCACCAAAGTATTATATGGTTGTTATTATTATTATTATGATTATTATTATTTATTTTTAATTTGTTTCTATTTATTATTTATATTTTTATCCCTTTCCTTTTTATTTTTTTACCTTTCAAACACTGAATATGCATGCAATGATTCAAACGTGACCAATACGTAGCTAAACCCATGAAAAATAAATAATAAGAGTTTTTCCCTGCCACTCAGTATTTTCACACACACACACACACACACTTATTCTCCCTCTGTATAATTATATAGTCATGAGGGGGACGAGTATGTATATGGAAGGGATAGTGAGTATGGATGCATGTGACTCCTATACAGAGATAATATTGGGACCCTGTGATGTATAGTCTGAATATTGGAGGTTAGCGAGTGAGTCCTTCAAACACTGGTACGAAACACCACCTATATGGAAGGAGCTTGTTTCGTGGCATAGTCAGGAGGAATCAGAAGCCACCATGCAGGTCTCATACACGATCACGGGGTCCTTAAGAATATGAATGTGCATGGGTGTTGAATAGATAAGCTACATGTCCTTCCTCTTAGTATATGTAGGATGACTGACTGTTAAATAAATAGTTGTTCACGTATGCAGCTATAACCAAATAACTCTGCAGCTTTACTTTACGTGTATCTGTTGTACTCAGTGAAACGTGTAAAAATTCGTAAAAAATAATAATAAATAACAATAAAAAATAACACACACACACATTTTGTAATACTTCCACTTATCTGCTAGGCTCTTAAGTGTATATTCCACTAATCCGTCTGGCTCGTAAACGTATGTATGTATGTTACTATAGACGGCATAACTGTATGTATACTTAGCAATTAAAGATATATAAGCAGGGCATTTCAATGGGATTGTATGCTGCATGGTGACAGTAAATGAAGTCGACCTAAGCACTGAGGGAATTAATTACACACAGTTGCCAACATATAAAACAGACACATGCACCTGAAACGGGGCCCCTTCGTTGACCATATAATTATATAGGCTCTTTTATATTATAGGGTATAATTATAGGATGAGACGTTGTGTTCTATTTTATGCTTGATAAGGGGCACCGTTTGAAGTTTGTCTTGTTTCATGTGACCGCAACTGTACAATGCATAGAACTATAACCAAGACCAATAGAATAGAATAACATACATAGTCTATATTGATCTTGGAACTATAGCTTGACCTGTCCTAAACTCGACCTTTGTTTATAATTATACTCTGTGCTCTGAGTGTTCTGTATAATTATAGAGATCCTATACCCAAGCTCTCAACAGGTTCGAATCCTAAATTTAATGTGTGTGTGTGTGTGTATGTTATCTTTTTTCATTTTTTTTTTTTTAATATTGCTGACATTCACACAATTTCTTCAATCTCTATCTCCCCGGTTAATAAATAAAATAAAAGTCCCTGTGATCGTGATTGTAACTTGGTGGCTTCTGATTCCTCCTGACTATGCCACGAAACAAGCTCCTTCAATACAGGTGGTGTTTCGTGGCAATATTTAAAGAACTCACTAACCTCTAATTTTCTCACTACATCACGGATACTTAACAACAACAAGTCTCTTTATTTCAAGGGGGTAATTAACTTTTATTACATTGGAGCTCAAAGATTCCTCCAAAGTATGCCATGGAGGAAACAAGAAGAACAGATGAACAAAAATATAATGGAGTTCTGCTGTTGCTTAGAATAGTGTTGTGGAGGAATCATATGCTCCAAATTGACCAACACTGTACTTCCCCCCTTAACTCAATTTAAAGGTTAATTCAGTATGACCTTTGTGTTTACTTGCCGTCCTTAGTTGGGGAGAGACTTTGGTTGGTAATTTGGATAGTTTCTGATTCCTCCAAACTATATATGCCACGAAACTGATCCCCTATTATTAAAGGCATCTATCTGTTTTTTGGTATAGTTTGGATGAATCGGTAGTTTTTATAATTAACTAAAAAAAGAGTATCTTCCCTAAATTAATGTACCTTACGTAGTGGATAATTAAAATTCTTTAACTAATTATACCTTTACAATGCTTTCTTTTTCTGCGTGTGTGTGTGTGTGTGTGTGTGTTATGTGTGTGTGTGTGTTTAATGGCATCAGCGCCTTACTTTTGATATATTTGTTTTATTGTTATATACATGTTCTGAGTAATATTTGTGTGTGTGTGTGTGTTTATATATAAACCGTTTAAAACAACTTTATTCTCGCTATTTATAATGCATTAAGTTTTCCATTAATTACGTTATATAATCAGTTACTCATATATATATTTGGAGGCTGTGTATTTAGTTTCTCTCTCAGTCATAAAATATTCATAATCTGTAAAACCAATCAACCCAAAATAAAGAATATGCAGTAATAAATAAGTATATGTAGTAATAATTAAGTATACGGTATTGTGTTTCACCTCCCCATCATCATATATATAGACCCAATAGCCGGATACATCCATTTTTCTCTCCCTGTTACAGAATATGGCATGCAATGTGAATCATCAGGCCCGTCATTGAGCAGCTTGTTGCAATCGAGAGGCACATCAAACACTGCTGATCAAGAGCACCTCGACGGGAATTATTGAGCAATGAATAGAGAAGAGGCAAGGCGTGTTGGTAATTACATCACATTCATCCTCCCATTGTTTGTTTGTAATCTATACCTCACAACTCGAAGGACCAAAACAATTACTTATTTATATTATATTAAGGACTCCATCAAACCTCTTCGTTGGATAATGTATATAATTATAAGGTGTTCAAAATGTTCGTCCGTTCTAAGCGTAAATATAATCACTATTTTATTTTAATCAGATATGGCTGGATTTTTATGACATTTCGTACTGTATAATTTTAGGATTTCTGTGATACTGATGATGTATAAATAACATTAGGATAGGACAAAAATAACATCATTATACACGACAATTTCTGTGGCAGTGAACAAAGCCAGGTTACTTTACAAATAACGGTGATCTATTGTTTATAGATTTATAATTCATTTAAAAATTATTGTAACATGAACATCTCAGATTATAACATATTTCATCTGGATAACGAAGAGGTTGGCTGGAGCCTGGAGTATTATATGAATGAGCACCATGCACCGAGGAGTAGAGATAAACTAGTAGTAACATTTGTGAAAGTTTTATTATAAATTTAAGACTAGAGTATGGAGCAGAGGTGATGTGTCGTGTTTACCACTCCTGCTGCACCTAAAGTTATCAATACACACATATTATGTACACCGAGCTTTGTACACACGACACCTTATGTACAGTACAGTGCACACCGGGACACTCACGAGGGTCAGTTCAGAGGCCCGGTGCACGGCGGGGTAGAGCGGGGCGGGGCGGGGCGGGAACAACTCCAGGATTTCTTCTTTACCACTTCCGGGGCGGCAGGACACAAGGCTGCCACACTCCCCAGGGTCGTCCTCTATCACCAGGGGCGTGGCCGGGCGACGAAAGGGCAAAGTGATCTACCCAGTCCCTAGGGGGCACCTCACTACCAGCGGAGGGGCATGACGGTAGGGGCGAGGGCTGACATTCCACGGGTCACCAACAGGCCAGTACTTGGGACTGGTCGGAGGGGCGGTGGGTGTGAAGGTGTGGGCGTAATGGCAAAGAAGGAGAAGGCTCACTTAGATCTACCGGGGCCACAAGTAGAAAGGTCGGCGGGCTCACTCTGATGGTCTGGATAGGCAGGGGTAAGGGAGGCCAGGTACTGTGGGTAGGTCGCTGTCAGGCCCACAGTTCCAGCCCCACTGTTTTGTTGTTGCTGCTCTTGATCTTGTCGGGTTTGTGGGGTGTCCTGGTGGTCCTGGGCCTCGGGGCTGGTAGCGGGACTGGCGGGGCTGGCTGGCAGATCAGGGAGGGGTGACGTGCTCGTGTCCGGGGTGGGATGGGGCAAGCCTGGAGTAGTGTCAGAGGCCCCGGCCAGCCTAGCGTGCTGTTGTTCCATGTACTGCTTTCTCCATTTAATGCGTCTGTTCTGGAACCACACCTTCACTTGGGCCTCCGTCAGGTTAAGTGCTGCTGCCAGGTAGAGTCTCTCAGGACCCACCATGTACTGCTGACGTGCAAACTCTGCCTCCAGCCGCTCCAGTTGTTCTGCCGTAAAGATGGTCCTCACTCGTTTCACTTTACTCTTGCTGCCACCTGCTCCTCCCCCGGCACCCTGGCTGCCGCCACTCGACTGGTCCTGCGGCGGGGCAGAGTAGGGTGAGGGGCGGGCGTCACGTCGTAGGCGGCTGTCCTCGTGGTGACGGCGACCCAGAATGGCATCGATGGTGAAGGAAGCTGCTCGAGGCTGAGGGCGAGGCCAGGTGCTGGCACCCGACACTGGCGACGAAGGCGGAGATGAGGGTGGCGACCCCTGCGGCAGCGCCCAAGGGAAGGGCACTCCACCTACACTTAAAAGTGGGTTGAAGAAAGGCAGACCTGTAGCGTGTATCATTGTAACGCACTGTCACTCCCGGACTGACATCCACACGCCCGTACCCGCTGCTAAATGTGCCCACGAAACCCCGCCTCCACCACGCCCCCAGCAGCCGCCATCCCGCCATTGGCTGGCGTGAGGACCCTCTCCCGCCAGCCGCCCCGCCCAGACCCCCTCACTCCCTGGCCATTAACTGCCGCCTCCATTCTTGACTTCAGTGGCGCTCAAATGAATCCCGGGTGGCCGCACTGCCTGCCACCACAATAATGTGGCCTCCACTGTTGCTGCCTCACCTCCCCCCCCCCCTCCACTCACACTACCACCAAGCCTCCCCTGCCAGCTTCACTCAGGAACCCCTGTCACATTCCCCGCACCCATGCACCCCTACCTTACACCTTTGCCACTCAACTATCCATTTCCCCAATGCATTGCATACATGCCATTGACCCATGCCATCTTCTGTTCAACTGCTTCAAATTTCTGTAACTTTCCCCTTCCTTAAAACCAGGGGGATACATAGTAAGTCTATACCCTGCCACCTTTGCCACTCATTCCTTTTCCACTGCTGCATAACCAATCCAGCTCAGACACCCACCACTCCAACCTGACACTTCGTCTTTCCAGCCTGTGACTTCCTTTCTTGTTACCCCTCCACCACTCAGTCCTCGCCACCCTTGCAAACACGTCGTCTCCTTCATCACCATCTTATAGTGAGTTCACAACACTGACACTCTTTAACTTCTTTGTCTCTTCCGCCTGACCACAGTATTTGTCACTAAAGTTATTGTACCAACCTTCTCACCACCCTGCACAACACCTTTCAACCCATGTATACCTCTTCATTCCTCTCACCATCATTATTCATCCATCACTCTCCTCATTTTCCTCTACTTCCTGCCTGCATGCCTGCCTGCTTCTATCTCGCTATTTGTTCTGCCCTCCTCACAACTATAGACCTACGAGATAATAGATTTTCGTCTGAATTTGTATTATTCCTTCGGGATGGACGAACAAAATTTGTCTTCGAATTTGACTGATTTCACAACATTAATATTTACATATGTAGTCATTAAAGACCTATAAAGTAATCCTATTAAACACAAATAATATTGGGTGAAACTGTGCTTCCTGCTCGACTTAATGAATAAAAATGCACTTCAAGGTAACTCGAAAATTACTAATGCTCTTATGATTCATGCGGCATTCTAATAAAGTCTACGGAAACAAAACAACATGTTTCACCTTCAGAGTATAACTGATTTAAATGTTATGAAGAGGCTGTAAATTGCATCACAAGTTATTTGTTTTTTATTTACATTTTGTAATTATATGTTTACTAAGTCGTGGTGAGGGTTGTTGTAATTGTTAAAGTGACTTGTGATTGGTTGAAATTATTTAAAACATATTGAGAGAGAGAGAGAGAGAGAGAGAGAGAGAGAGAGATATGAGCAGGGTGAGAAGTGGGATTACAGTGGTCTGGGTCTCGAGTCAATCCACTGAGCCTCCTGCTAAGTCGGGATTTCCGTCCGGGATTTAATAGCTCAAGTAATCGACTCCCCACCTCTCTCCCTCCCTCCCTCTCTCTCTCTCTCCCTCTCCCTTCCTCTTTCTTTCTCTCCTTCCCTCTCTCCCTCCCTCCCTCCCTCTCTGTCCTGTCTCTCTTTCCCTCCTGCCCCCGACCCTCTCTTTCTCTCTCCGTCTCTGTCTTGTCCATCTTTCCCCCCTCGGCAGGCCCCTCTCTCTCTCTAGCTCCCTTTTCCTCCTCCTCCTCTCCCTCCCTCTCTTTCCCCCCTGCACCAGCCTCTTTCTCTCCCTTCCTTTACTCCCTTCGTCCTTTCTGTTTCCTCGCTCATTCTTCAAGCTCTTTCAACCCCCCCCCCCTCTCTCTCTCCATCCTTCATTTTCTTATAATCTCATTTCCCCCCTTCCTATCATTCTTCCCTTCATCCATCTCTCAAATTTTACCATTTCTTTCCTCTCCCTTACCTACTTTCATCTCCCTTACTCTCTTTTTCCCTTTGGTCTTCCAGCCTTCATCTCTAACCTTCTTCCTTTACTCCTCTCTACGTATTTCTCCCTTCTCGCTGGTTAGTTATTTTCACCCTATATATACGATACCCACGTCTCTCTCTCTCTCTCTCTCTCTCTCTCTCTCTTAAACCATCTCCTGAGGTGCATTGTACAGGTAATGAGAATGTCCCCCATCTGATAGAGAGTATAGGAAAAGGAGAATTAAGGATTACAGAGGACTGCGAACAGCAACAGAACTATTGGTCCTAACGAGACTCTTTGTTTGGGGGGGGGGGCTATCCTCATTGCTCTACGTCAAGGGAAACAGGCCCAAAACAAAATAAAATGAGATCACCATGCAGTCCCACGTGTTAAGTATAAACAATCAAGGAATGGTAATTATATTTGAATGAATGGAAATTATTCTTATTATAGTGTTGTTTGTAGAATGTTTTTTGTAGAATTTGAAAGTAACAAGAAAGATTTGCATACCAAGAAAAAAAATTAGGCTCGACTTCGTATCATGTATACCTTTTTCTGCCTTTTTAATACTACATTGAACATATTATTTTTCCATTAGAGCATATATAGGATAAAATAATAATTGTTAAGAATAATGTGGTCTGATGGATGGGGGAGGGAGGATTCAGGAAAGAGGGGAAGTCCAATTAAGAAAGATGGGGGTGAAGGGGGCTGCAGGGGAAGGGGGAAAGAATGGGCAAATGAAAAGGAAAATGGGTGGATGATGGAAGGGGTGAAGAGAAAGGGGGGAAAGTTCAATTAAGATGGGGGGTGATGGGGGCTGCAGGGGAAAGGGGAAAGGATGGACAAATAAAAAGGAAAATGGGTAGAAGATGGAAGGGGTGAAGAGAAAGGGAGGGGGGTATGGGGGTTGTAAGTAGAGGAGAAAAGGAAGGGGAATTAGAAAAGAAAATAGGTAGAGGATGGAAGGGGCGAAGAGAGGAATGGGTGGAGGTTGGAAAGGGTGAGAGAAAAGGAAGGGGTGAAGCGAGGAAGTGGTGGAGAGGTTGGAAAGGGTGAAGAGAAAAGGAAGGGGAATTAGAAAGGAAAATGGGTAGAGGATGGAAGGGGTGGAGAGGAATGGGTGTAGGTTGGAAGGGGTGAAGGGAGGAATGGGTGGAGGTTGGAAGGGGTGAAAGAAAAGGAAGGGGAATTAGAAAGGAAAATGTAGAAAGGAAAGGTAGAGGATGGAAGGGGTGAAGGTTGGCCATCTATTGTAGTATAAACCAATATCAATTAATTCATTTACCCACATCATTGAGGGTAAGGAGATGGTTGGTTAGGACAGGACAAATTGATGGTCAGGGTAGGGTAAAGGGGAAGGGTAAAATAGGGTATAACGAGGTGCAGTGGGTAAATGAAAGGTAAAATTATATAAAATGGGTTACAAAATGAGTTACAGTAGGTTAAGTTTGGGTTGGGTAGGGTATAGGGTAGAGTAAGGGAAGCTAAGGATGTGTTCTAGGTAAATGAAAGGTAATATGGGATAAAAATGGGTTATAAAATAGAATAAAATGGGTTATAAAATGGGTTACAGTAGGGTAAATTTGGGTAAGGTATAGGGTAGAGCAAAGGAAGCTGAGGATGTGTTGTATAGGTAAATGAAAGGTATGAATGGTATTATAATAAGATACAATACAGTTGGTTAAAGCCTATATATAGGGTATAAGATAAGGAGATGTTGTGGGTAAATGAAAACTATATCTCTCTGTTTCATTCTGTTCCTGTTCTTCCCTCACTATAGTCATGCATGTTTCCAAGCCGTTTCCCTCCCTCCCTCCTTTCCTCCCCTTCAGCCTCCCCCTCCACGTCATACAGTACCGTGTCCAGTGGTCACCCTCACCACCAGGACCAAAGGCAGCCGACGAGGACAACGGCCAAACAGGGAGAGAAGAGGAGGAAAGGAAGGAGGGAGAGAGAATGTGAAAGAAAGCAGAACGGAAAGGAAGGAGGGAGAATGTGGAATAAGGCAGGGAGGAAAGGAGGGAGGGAGAATGTAGAGGCAAGGAGGGGGAGGGGAGGGAGGGAGAATGTAGAGGCAACTATATAATATTATATAGGGAGGAGAGGAGGGAGGGAGAATGTGGAAAATGCAAGCAGGAAAGGAAGGATGGAGGGAGAATGTGGAAATCAGCAGGAAGGAAGTGATGGAGGGAGAATGTGGAAGTAAACAGGGAGGAAAGGAGAGATGGAGGATGGATGGATGGGAGGTGAGATGCTGATGTATGGATGGATGAAGAAAGAGGTACATAAATGGGAATAAATATATGTGCATAGAAGAAAGGGAAGGTTGGATGTTATGGAAAGAACGGGGGAATAAGGGAAAGAGAATTAAGAAAACCTTGGGTATTATAGGGAAGGGAGGAAGAGAAAATATTTGAGAAGGTATGGGATATTATGGAGGGAAGGAGGGTCTATAGGGGTGTAAGAACCTAAGAAGGAAGAAGGGAGGGAGGGAGGGAGGGATGGAGGGAAGGAACTTACAGAATGGGAGGTGGAATAATTAAGGAAAGAAAGGAAGGTGTTGGCATATTACTGGGATCATCACCTGACAGTTAGCATGGCACACACAGACACACACACCTAAGGGGATAGAAATACACACACACACACACGCACAGCTGAGCGGATGGAGGGAGAATAAATGGGAGATGGGTATCATATGTTTTTTTTTTTCTATGCTAAGGAAAGTGAGGATCTGTGAAATGGAAACAGCAAAATATACGAGTGAGCGAAAATAATGTAATGATGTGTGTGAAATAAGTTCCATACCATTATCCTACTCATTGTTTTCCTCCTAACATGCATTTTCTTCTCTATTTTGACCCTCCCCTTCTCCTTCTCATTTTCCTTCGCCTGCTATTATTCCTGCCATGTTTTCCTTCCTCTTCTCCTTCTTCCAGTCCCTCTCAGTGTTCCTAATGAGATTTTGATGGCAAGAATAATGCCTGGTGGTGGTACAGTGGCCTTTATGAGAGAGAGAGAGAGAGAGAGAGAGAGAGAGAGAGAGAGAGAGAGAGAGAGAGAGAGAGAGAGAGAGAGAGAGAACCGATGATAATAGACTATAAAGAGAAATAGAAGGAATATTATGATAAATAAACTATGGACAGAGACATTTTAACTTGAATTATAGAACAGAAATAAATGACAGCCACGAGGACGAATTCTAAATAGACAAAATTAATCTAAAATAAGAACAAATAACTACTATAAAGGTTTGATTCAGAGTTATTTTCTATATTTAGAAAGGTAGTATGAAAGCAAAAAGCATGGTATCCCTCTTTGCAGACAGATAAAGAAAAATAGCCAAAGTAGAAATATCGATGGACAGATGCTTACATAGGGGTTAGATAAATTGGTAGATTATTAATATATGTATGGGGAATAAAAGATATTGTAGGATATTAATAACAACGGGGGGTAAAGAGAGAAGGGTAAACCGTCCCGAGCCAAAGATGAGACGCCAATCAATTTTCCCGCCACAAGTCAGCTGATCGAGTGTAAACAAACCAGACGTTAACCGTAATCCCACGAGTTAATCCTCTCTTATACTTTACAATCGCTTCGTTTTCGTTATTCCTGTCTTCGTTGCCCTTTTTGGCTTCCTGAATATGATACTGTACTTCTTCTCCTTCGTTTTAACTCCTATTACTCCTTCATTGGTATGGTTCTATCTTCCTCTACGTATAATATATATGTTTCTGCTTTTCCTTTCTTGGTTTCACATTATTCTCCCCCTTTAGTTTATTTAGTCTTCTATAACTTATCGGGTCATTGTATCAAACAGTATATGTATTCAATTATAATATTGTCTCCCCACCCCCTGTATGTGTGTGTGTGTGTGTGTGAGTGTGTGTGTTGGTTATTAAGATTTGTGATACCGTGTTTTCCCTCCTGGCCGACCCCGCACAATGGAGAGAAAATTAGTATGAAGCAGTTAGGAGGGACGAGAAGAGGTTGGGGAAGAAAGGAACAGACCAAAATAGAAGGAGGGACAGAACGTAATACAAAATACGAGTGGTAGAATGAAGACTTGGAAGGGATGGAGAATAAATAGGGAAAAGGGGAGAGGATGAAAAGGGTGGGTGGGTGGTGATATTATAGTGAATGATGAAATAAAGAAATATGTTTGTGGAGAATGAAAGGGGAGGAAAGAGGCTGAATTAATGGTGAAGAAGAAAGAAAAAGGTGGATACAATTACACTGAAGGCAAGAGAAATAAGACGAGAAGAAGAGAATACAAGAGAAAATGCCAAGGATAAAAAATAGCGGAGGATATGTCATAAAGAGGCAACTGGACAATGATGAAGTAAACAACGGAAAAGAGTAAGGGAAGCCAAGAAAACACGTGGTTAAATTAAATTGGCTGACAAGAGGACAACAATGACTCGAGGGAATTCTCATGTTGGTGAATTGGAAGGTCTCTGATTCCTACAAACTATGCCCTGAAAACATATCCCTAATTAGTAACAATGAGGCCGTCTGTTTCCTGCATGGCATATCTTGAAGGCATCAGTATAGCCTTCCAATGCATCAAATAGGATGATATTAGGATCTCCACTTTCCCTCTACCCACGTCCTTCGGTCAAAATTATCCTCGTCGGCAAGTTTGTTTTCGGATGTAGCCTACTATACACTCCCGAATCTTGATCATCAGGTGGTAAGAGAACGACTTGTCTTGTCCTGGCCAGGTCACACCGAGTCCTGCTGTGTGACCTGGGGTACAAAGGGGGTAATGGAACTGTATTGTCCCCGCTCTTAGCTTCTGTTATAGGTATACAGTGGGAAGGGGGGAGGGGGAAAGAAATTAACTGAGAGTGGGAGGCAAGGAGGAGTGATGAGGAGATACCGTATAGCCTACGTGGTGGAAGGCGTGAGAAAGGTTGAGGTGGAAAGCGTGAGAAGAGTTGTGAGGTGGAAAGCGTACGTAAGAAATGTTGTGAGGTGGAAGGTGTGAGAAGGGTTGTGAGGTGGAAGGCGTGAGAAGGGTTGTGAGGTGGAAAGCGTATGTAAGAAATATTGTGAGGTGGAAGGCGTGAGAAATGTTGTGAGGTAGAAAGCGTGAGAAGGGTTGTGAGGTGGAAGGTGTGAAGGAATGAGAGGGGTTGTGCAAGAGGGGGAAGGGTGAACATGAGTAACCAATAGTCTACATCAAAAGGAATAAATAATGATGGGATTTTAATATAGGTCTATGGGTGCAACCAAGGTAAAAAGAAAGAGAGGTACTCTCACCCAGGGTTCATATAGATATCTATATGACCCTGCTCTCACCCTTACCCCCACACGCAGATCCTGTGACGTCAGTGATTATATCAAAGCAAACGGAGCTCAGACTAGTGGTTCACGTGAGTGTGAGACTTAAGCCGAGATATCTTGGTGGTGTTGACTGAGCTTCACATCAACCCTGAACCTACAGTCTGGATAATCTGTGACGTCATGCGCAGAGCAGACACATTTTCGCTTCACCCCCCTTCGATGTGAAACTATCTTACATTTCCTTTTACCTTGGGTGCAACAAGGATGTGCTGATGAGGGGAGATGTAACGAGAGATTATTGATCTTTATTTGCTGTTATTTTTATTTATAGTCTCTGCTCCATTCCTCCTTCTCTTCGACCCTGTCATTTCTTCTCTCGAGAATTCCAGTGCCCATTCACTCTCCTCTTCCTCTGTCATCCCGCTAATACTGTCTCCGTGTGTTAAACTGACCGTAAGGAGACCGTGAAATGCCCGCCTCCCTCCCGACGTTATTTGTTCGCATAAATCAATCCTACTCGAATCCAAGAGGAGACGCGCGCATCAACAACCTTGTTCCTTTTATCTGGGACAAGAATCGGACTTCACTCGAAAGATATCCCTTAAACCCGTGAATTATTGCCTCCCTTTCCCCCCTATTTTTCTGGTCAGCCCCTATTTCTCGCATTCTAAAGGGGAGGAAATAAGGGAGAAAATGGAGGGTAGAGGACCTTAGGGAGCAATTTTAGGCCACCCGGGAGCTGTGTTGTGGTGCGATGGCTTTTGTGGGAGGTGGCGGGAAGGCTTGTTGTGGTGGAACAGGCCAGGCAGCAGGTCGGCAAGCACAAGGCAGTTCACTCTTATGTTTTTTATGACAACCTTAAGTCACTGAGGCTGTTTGCCGCCTTTTAATCCCATTTTTTTACTCATATTTATTTTCAGGTCGGTTCATAGTCCAGTACACTCTGTTTCAATAAAAATTTAGCATCCTACACGTTTTCAGTGTTCCACAACTTCTTCACCAGATATTTTCTGCTCTTCCCTGTTTTAATCTTATATTTACGCTGAAGGGATCGAGATTGGAGGAGTTAACATATTGTGTAACTTCTATCTTTAAAAGTACTCGTTCCTTTCCGTCTTCACGCATGGGTTTAGAAATAAATATGCCCGTAGCATTTATTACTTGTTTTCTTAAACGATCGACTAATTTAACTACTTCAAAGTTCAAACAATAATTATTAAGTCGCTGAGAGCACATAGGAACCAATGCTTTAGGATTTTTGTTCACTTCATTTGATTCATATACTTCATTTAATATTTCTCTTTGTATTGGGGACCTAGACTGCCACAATGATATCAAGTTAAATACAAACTCTTCATTCCTTCTTCATAATTTTGATCATCACACCAGTGTGATTTCACCATCATCATACAGTACATCTCAGGTACAGCACCTCAAAATAAGGCATAGCCTAATTTATGCCTATATACTCATACTTTTCTATATCACGGTAGTTCTTGTTAACTAATATGCATACAGCATTAACAGATATAGTTTGTGAAATACCGGTATTTAATTTAAAAGCAATGAAGAAATATTTAATCACTCGTATGTCCTACAGGACTTTCGCTAATGGGGACCCTGCCTTCAGGTTTGAAAGGTTCCTTGCAATTACAAAATATTGCGTAATGATTCATCGTTTTTGCCCTATCAGGGTTACAAACCACCCATACCAGTCTAGAAAATGTTTTATCATTATTATATAATACATATGTACACGAAAATATGATAAACTTTATAATTATATAAAATGTTGCTCGGGGAGCATCCTCTACAGTCCATTTTCAAGTAGGTCTATACAATATAATAAACAGTACATGATATACTTCCGAGCGTTAATCTTCCTATCCAACTTTGTTTTCGCATATTTTTTTCTTTATACCTCCCTCCCTCCTTTATTCATCTTCCCATCTTCGAACATCCACTTCATTTATCTTTTTTGTCTCTACCCTGCCCAGACACCTTCTCACACTACCGATAATGTACACAGACACAGGCCTCGGTTGATGTCCCTCCTCCACTCCCCAAAGAAAGAAATGGTTATTTTATTATAGGCCTCCATCCCAACGGTCGCCCGCCCACCAACTTTAAAAAAGGACACCTTGAGCTGGGGGGAAGTGGGAGGGGGAAGAGTGACGGCTGGCACATGTGAGGCCAGCTGGAATCGGGGACATATAAAAAAGACCTATTTAGTTTAAAGCGTTTTGTTAGACTTTAGACATTAGAGAAGATTGTAGAAATGCTATACGTTATTTTTTAATATGAGAGAAGAGCAAGAGTAATAACGAGAAGAAAACTAAAAAATAATAATGGAAAACTGATTAGCAACACGTAAATTATGAAAGAATTAGGGATTAGGGAGGCCATTGAAAGAAAAGCTAACTCTCAAAATGGCATCACATCACTATTGAATGTCACATAAATCTGGAGCAAAATAATTATCTGTCAAACTAAACTCTCGTGTCACTAGTTCTTTAAGGTGTCAAAATGTCTTTCGGGCATGAAATGAGGTTGGTAGCTTAATAATAATTATTATTATTATCATTATTATTATTATAAAATGTAGGTCCCGAAGGAGAAAAAAACACTCACCATTGGTCCCACCGTCCCGGTTAGGTTAGGTTGGCTCGTTTGACAACAAGAAATCATTCAGACACAATCATTAACATAAAATAGCAGGTATGCAGAGCTATCAGAGACTCACCAAGTACTAAAATCATTGTTATACTGCCTCGAGGTATGTATGTGTGTACAGTAGCCTACAGTACATTACTGGTTCATATAAGCTGAAATGCGATGGATATGGAGAAAAAGCATGTCTGCTTTTGGTATATAGGACCCTCATAACTTCAAAAAAATATCTTTAATAATATAATAATATATAATAATTTGTCGTATTTTTGTTGTCCAAGCGTCGGCTTGGGGTACCAAGCGGGCTTGGAGCAAGCCGTATTTGACAACAAAAACAGTCCAGATTACGTGGACCCGAACAACTGGCTTGCAGAAGGTAAAATACTGCAAGTTTGATTACATAAATAATTATATAAATAGTAAATAATCCTTTTTTTTTGTCTTACCTGTAATATATAACTATCCAAAGCAGCCTATACCTCGTTAAATAATACTACATCATATTACATCATTATTTTGGTTTATCTAGCACTAATTACAACAAGTTACATGCAATAATCATTTAATAATTTAATATTTTATTATTATTATCAAATATCAATTACCTGTCGGCCATATTGTTGTTGTCATGTGACCAAAAGCCAGGCAAGCGGGACCAAGATTGCTCCCGAGGAGGGTTGTTGTTATTATATATTATATTATGAAGGAATCGTGCACTTACCTATAACTAAGCCGATTTTTCCTGGCGTAGATTTTCCTAATGATGGGGGGGACTGGATTTGTGGTTCATACCTCGGGCACTTTTGAGATTGTTTGAGAGATTTTCCACGGCATCATCATGGTGCCACACGGTATATGGTGAACTCCAGGTCATATTCAAGAACATTAATTTGTGGTGCAAATAATGGCTACCACACCGCCATCGTATGCACCACGGATGTTCTTGAATAATATGTCCCTCTAACACAAGTGTATAGCACACCTCTGTTCAGTGTTTTGGTTGGTAATTTTGGTTCTTTTCACTGTCCTCCCATGACTTCACTGGTTTTCACTATGGGATATTTTTTAATGCTTCGTGCCCTCTCGTTGATTGAAAATTTAGGCAAATATATTTTTCGAGGGATATCGCATGTAATTCAAAATGTCTTCTCGCTGATGATATTGCAGCACGCATCTGTTAAATTTCCTTCCATACTTTTATATAAAAAGGAAAATAACATATCCATCTATAATAATGCTGCATAAATATTTATCAGACAAAAGTTGGGCTCGTATCTCATTGTCGTGGCAGCCATCTTCTATAATAGTGACGCAGTCGCAGGCTGCTGAAATCTGCTGATTCTGGGTTTGTGTGCAACACTCCCCCAGTTATAGCGTATATTATTAAATTTCGACGTTTAAGTAAATTTTAAAGCAGGTAAATATTGTAAGGGTTCTAACTAGTGAGTGTTAATGAATATAAGACATTGTTTATTCAAGAACATTTATGGTGTATACATACGATGGCGTGGTACCGATTCAATGGCCCTGTTGTTTGTCTATGGAGCCGCCGTCGTACCGGTACCACGCCATCGTATACACCATGAAATTTCTTGGAATGTGGCCCCAACAAGTGTCCCGTCTTGTGTATTAACGTTAATCTAAATCCGGGAAGAAATGATAATATTGGATCTACTCGGGGTTCCATCAGCAGTCCAAATTTTATAACATATGATCTACTTGGGATTCCATCAGGGTAATATTTAGGAGAGAGTTAAAAAAAACGTGCATTAAGGAAAATTACACCTGTTGATCGCTTCCCCTTATTGACAGCAAAGGCAAAAAAATTAAAGTATCATATCTAACGTTACTTGGTGGTCCATAGGTTCCAAATTCTAAATGTTTAATTTACAATGATTATAATTTGTCGAATATTTATGATAATCACGTTTAATTATGCTGTCCTATGCCGAATATTTATGATAATCGCGGTTAATAAAGCTGTCCTTAGGTTTGTAAGGGTGCTGTAGACATTTATAGAGACTTCTAACTTAACTAACTAACTTAGGTTATGTCCACAATGTTGAATCCATAATTATGTCCAAGGTTTTCAAATGGGCTAAATACTCCAGATGATTAGTTGGGAAATTTAGGGCTATATTCAAGAACATACATGGTGCATACGATGGCGTGGTAACAGGACAATGGCTCTATTGCTTGTCTATGGAGCCATCTTACCAGTACTACACCATCGTCAACACCATGAATGTTCTTGCATATGCCCCTCACTGCCATGTCGTATTGCCCCTGAAGAAAACCTCATATGGCTGTCAAGGCTATAAGTGCATTCAAGAAACCTGATATACTCCTGAGATTTTTACTAATTTCTTTATTATGCCAACCCAACTGCTAACTTCAGCTATGGGCTGTATCCAAGATCATCCGTGGTGTATACGATGGTATGGTAACCGTATGCTGACTCCATAGACACACAACACACAACTTACTGGTACCACATGCATCGTATGCACCACGAATGGTCTTGAATATGGCCCTATATGTTACAAAAATCTGTTACTTCTCTGCATAGGGTAGTGTTTATTTACATTCCAAAAATTACAGTATTTCAGCCAAAACATTATACAATAGTACCCTCATTATAGGCCTGTTTTTTGTGTTATACTGCATGAGTGATATTTGCCATCAGTGAACCAAGATTTCATTTGGGAAGCAGTTCAGACACCACTTAGGGATGGTGGTGGTCAGTAGGCATATAAAAGTATAAGCAATTTTTCTTCTAATTTTTCCAGCAACTAATATACTTGTACAGTATTGTGCTTACTGAATGAAGTCAGATTCTTTCAACATCATTCACTTTGAGAAGTTTTGAGCTAGCTTGTTAGGGATAAATGGGGATGCTGCCTACCATACTGAATTTCACTGGTTGAATATATTTGCTGTTTATGCCGTTTCCTTATATTTTGCCTTGATATTTTTTGTTGACATATAACCAGCAATATTATCAACCAACAGTATGTATAAGCAGCGAGGTGATCAGAAATGGGGTGGTGCCCAAGACAGACAATCTAACTATACTTCATCCAGCCAATCTTATGAGGGCCAGGTTGATTCAAGAAGCTCAGGAAGGCAGCGGTTGGTAAGCCAAGATTGGAGCTGCACATCATGTTCTTTCAGGAACTATGCCAATAGAACTGAATGCTACAGGTGTGAGCTTCCTAAAGGTTAGTGGGTGTTTTGTAGAATTTGCTTGGTTTAAGTATACCTGGTACAGTAGAGGTCAAAATCTGGTAAGATAAATATACCGGTACATCTATACTTGTGAAGAGGGTTGTTTGGGTAAAAAAAAATTCTTAATGAATAATTCAGACATAATGCTCTATTTTCACAGGAATAAATTATTTTTTCATATACCGTAGATGAAACATAAATTTAGTGTGAAACATCTTTTGAGGGTCAGTCACACAAGTACCTATTTCCCTTGCTGTCTGTTTCATTCTCCGGATGTGATCCTACTGATTTACCTTTATCAAAATGTTGGGGGTGCTGATTGTGTATTGGTTATCGTGCTCACCTCACAAGCAAGAGATCCTGGGTTCGATTCCTGAGTCAGTGGAATTGTTGGACAATTTTCCAGCCTCCAATTTCCCTGAAGAACCAACACCATGAGTCTAGACTCTAGAGGCATAAATCCCAATATCTTCATCAAAATGTTAAGAAAATGGATATTATACTAGTATTTGTTATAAGCATATTTAACTACTGAATAGCTAACACATTTTGCACACTGGCAATATTACAACCAGCCAGCTTTATCTTGGGTGAATTGCAACCAGAAGCCTTTAATAAACAATATTCTGTTTCATGATATTATGTTTGAGTTACATTGCAGCACATCCTTCCAGAATCTGAGTCGTCTTTCAGCAGTGGTTTTGATGAGAACTATGACAGTAATCGTGCTAGGAAAGCCAGTGGTGGTGAGGGCAGGCAACAACCATGGCAGGCCAGTGGTGGTGAGGGCAGTCGTCACCCATGGCAGGCCAGTGGTGGTGAGGACAGCCGCCGCCCATGGCAGGCCAGTGGTGGTGAGGACAGCCGCCGCCCATGGCAAGCCAGTGGTGGTGAGGACAGCCGCCGCCCATGGCAGGCCAGTGGTGGTGAGAGCAGTCGACAGCCATGGCAACCCAATGGTGGGAATAGTTGTGACAATAGGAGGAAGCAATACTCCACATTGCAGCCAGCATCAACACCATCACATGGTCTCATTGATTGGGATGCGATTGAGGCCAATAGTGTAAGTTACCAACCATGTCAGACTTAACATTCCTCAAGTCTCCAGGATCGTAAAATAATGAAGTTAAATTTTTTGTTTATGTTGCTCGTCTCATACTTACCTAGTGTAGGAAAAGCCCAAATGATATGAGATGTATCAAAATCAAGTAAATTTATCTTGCTAGCCTCATTTAATGCTCATATATGTATGTCCAAATATTTTTGTGGGAATTGAGAACACCAAATAGTGCAACATCCTTGCTTTTTCTTAAGTTCTGTCAATTCTTCTTCGTTAATTTTCTGTGTATTGCTGTACTGTAATTAAAAATGTTTGTCACATTCAATATCTGCATGAAAATCAACTTTTGTATCTGTAGGTGTTATTATAAACTTATTTGCATCATCATCCTCACCTGTGATAGTCTGTGATTAGGAATGTTTACATTTTTGTACTGTAATTGTAGGTTCGTCTTGAGGCAGAACGCTGGGCCCATTTGCCAGTGATCAAGAAAGACCTGTATGTTGAAGACCCAGATATTCACAACATGAGCAAGAGTGAAGTAGAAAGCTTTCGGTGTGTACAACGTGAAAAGTCCATTTTACAGTGGAGTCCTTCCAAACTGATTAGAGTACATATCAAAAATGTGATATAAAAGGGAACCATATGTGGTTATTAAATAAGAAATGGTGGTGCACGAAACTCCTTATTTCAAGTACATTTATTAGTATCAACAATATTGTGACTTAGTGGTAACACAGGTTGGAGATGTTGTTCTGGTAATTTCAATTATATCTATAATGGTAGTACCTCCATAGATGAGACTGTTTACCTCTTACATGCTAGTGTAGTAGATGGCTGCAGCTGTATTAATGTGCAAATTGCAGAAATACAATATAAATTTGTTTTATCTTCAAATTTATGTAATAAGTTGAGAGTTGATGAAGTGTATACGAGAAGTTATAGCATGTGTACTGTTCCAGCTACAATTTAGTTGCTCTCTCCATACTACATTCTTACCACATCTGACTAGGTACTGTATAGAATTTTGAAGGTGAAGCAGAAGCTGTACTTTTAGTTTTGAATACAGTATTGTTATTGGTTAAAAATTGCCCACTATAAAAAAAATATATAGTATAGTATAATGTGTTACTGCACTTCTTAGTTTATAAATTTCTCCTCGCAGAGAAAAAAGTTTCGACATGCAGGTACGCCATAGTGATGAGAGCAGTACTGAACCACTCCCAAACCCAGTGATGACATTCCAGCAGGCATTTGCACATTACCCAGAGATCCTTCAGGAGATAAAGAATCAGGGCTTTGAAAATCCCACACCTATCCAGAGTCAGTCTTGGCCCATACTCATGCAAGGCTACGACATGATTGGCATTGCTCAAACTGGCACAGGTAACAAGCAGGAATGAGTACAGTAATTATTTAGTTACTCTATCACGTCCACATATTTCTTGCATGATTACTTTCGGAATTTTGAGTAGAGATTTTCTAGGCAAGTTTCACATGTTGCACAAGGATCAGTAATAATTTTTCCCTCATAACAGTCTTTAAAATTTGATGGAGTCCTTCCATTTCATGATGATAGTGGCTGCACACCACTGAGCCTCGAAGATCGAGTGAAAGGAAGACCAATTTATCCTAAGGACCCTTTATGAAAATTACAGTCACCTCTCTGTACCATACCAGCGAGAGTCCTGCTTAGTACGGGTCAGAATAATTGTGCTATAGTCAATTCCACATAAACTGGTGAAAAGAAGCTTCCATTTCCTGTCTCTAGTCTTGGTCAAAGGTAGAACACAAGTGACCTTAGAAGGATTAATCCCTCCACAGAGAGAGTGAGAGAGATAGAATGAATAAACTGTCTCTTCCCCCCCCACACAATATAATATATATATAATATAATTATAAGGTATACCGGTATTTTTTATTGAAATATCGCATGAAGATATGTGTAACATGGTTTGCCTCTTGTATAAGTAGAACTTTATATGATTGATAACAAAGAGAAGGTGGAAATGTATGCAAGGATTGAGGTGTATGCTTCAATGAATGTATGAGTGGACAACCTGAACTGACAGATGCTAAGTCAGGTGTAGGCCTATGCTTAGCATCAGGTCATCGTGGGTGGTGTTTTTATTCTTAGGACATTTGTACCATGATCTGGGAATACCTTTTCTTTTTTAATGCAAGTATATAAATGTATTAAATGAGAAGGAACATTCTATCATTAGCAGCAAGGAAAGGTGGACAGACACAGACATTCATTTTCGTAGTTTGACAAGGGATGTACAGTTGCCATAAAAGGTATTGCGACAACTATTGATACAACATTAAATATATTAATGTCCATAGCTGTTTGTAGGGATTATAAGTATGTATTACAGAAGGATATGTATATTTCCTTCTGTTATACATGCTTATAGTCCCTACAAATAGTTGTGGATATTACTAGGGTTAAAGTTCTATGAAGATTTGTTGCAATACCTTTTTTGGCAACTGTACCTTATCCATACTGTAGTCTGATCGTCATTTTATGACAGAGGAGAAATTCCCACTGTAGAGAATATTATTTATTCATTATTATTATACAGTATATATGAATGAAAGAGGGAATGGGAGTGGGAGGAAACTGTGTGAGAGAGAACAGAGAGGATCGGGATGGAGGGAGGGAAAACACACACGCACAAAAAGAGAGATTAGAGGGAGTGAGTGAGGTGAGGAAGAACAGAGAGGCTTACATTATGGGGAGGGAGAGCAAACACACACACGAAGAAAGTCCGGTCTATCACAATTTCTATATTAAGTTTTATAAGTCGGGATAGAAGATATTTTTAATGTCATATGACTGAGATATTAAGTACTGTATTAGAACGTTTTTTTACCATTTTCCGTTGTATTGTTGATGTGCTGAGGTTTAACAATCGGCATCATTACAACTCATTACAACATTTTCAAAATAAACAATATGTGCATGTACTGCATATATGATTAATTAATACTGCGCCAGAAAGTATATTATTGATATATTTCAATATTAGATGATTGTCTCTCTCTCTCAGGTGAGGAAGAAGGAGGGGCTAGAGAAAGATCAGGTCAGGTCACATTAATACCTTGGTACTGTACGATCCCCTGCATTCAGCTAAGACTTGGGTCTAGCTTCTCTCGCCACTTTATTTGGAAAAGACTATACCAGAGAATCTTCTCCCATTCCCTTTCTTAATCAAAATTGTGACACTAGAGATTATACCACATTTAAATGTGGCATCCTTCCCTCCAAATATTACCGCTTTAGCCGCTAATGACAGACCCGAAACGTTTGTTAATGAAGGTTTTACTATATAAGTAAGATGATAGAAAAGACTGTATTACTGGTAACATTGGTGCTCCATGTCAAGTATGTCACAGATTATCAGCATGCCTGTAATAGCATTTTTTGTAAATATAGTTCATGTATTCATTTATTTATTGAACTTTTTAACTATCAGGTAAGACTCTGGCCTTCATTTTGCCAGCCCTCATACATATAGTAGCCCAGCCAACACCAAGGTGGCAACGCAATGGCGCTACTTGTCTTGTTATGGCGCCCACACGAGAACTAGCCCAGCAGATTGAGAAGGAGATATCCAAGTACCATTACCAGGCTATCAAATGGTGAGTGCACAGTTGTTGTTGAAGTTCCTCAAGCTGTCTGGCCGAGCAGCCCCGATGAGTGCACAGTGCTTTATTATGTTATGTGCCCACATTTTAGCTACAGTATATCAATATATATATTCTCTCTCTATCTCTCTTCTCTCTTTCACACACACAGCTGTAGTAATTTATTTTTCACTAATGCATAGTTGCATAGTGGTGTGAGAGGCAGACCGCCAGTTAAATGGCAAAACAGAGTGGAAGAGTATGTAAAGGAGAGAAATATGAGGAGCATGGGAGGGCTTGAACAAGTAAGGAGGGAGTGTTGGAACAGGGAGAACTGGAGACACTTCTGCTGTGGCCACCCCCTTCGAGGGAGTTCCCAGAGGGAATGAGGAGTCAAAGCTATAGATAGATAGCATAGTTACACATTCCTGCACAGTACATACTATATGCAATCAGTCCTTGACAGCCTGCATCAATCTGATTGTGCTTACCTGATGTAAAAACAAAATTAACCAACAATTCAATTTGTGGGAGAGAAATTTGAATTCAGGCAAATTAATTGAGTATCCCAACAATGAGCTGGGTAGTAACATACTCTATACCTAGGCTGAATGATCTGCCTGATACCTGTAATATAATATGTATACTACTGCCTACTTCCAGTGTGTGTGTTTATGGCCAAGGTGACAAGCGCAGTCAGATAAGGAAGATTAATGCCAAAGCTGAAATCATTGTGGCCACGCCTGGAAGGTTGAATGAATTTGTTGAGAAGAGTAAGTACATCTTGCTTGTCCAGCCGGTTGGGTTTGATGCTCTCCACTGTACACAAACCTTGTATGGCCTTCATCAGTTGAATACATATCTGCAAGCTTTTGTGAATAATTATTATTGGCATTGCTATGGAGGCCAATAGAGATTAATTTTTGTTACATATTCTATATGTATGATTATTACAATTAGGATTTTCCTATTCTCCTCCACAATGTGGGTTAGTCTTGATCTCTGTTAACTGCCATTCAAGCTGTGCAGTTTCAAGCAAGCATTGTCACTAACAAGTTCCAAATTATCCCTTTGGGTATTTTTCTTGGAAGCTCCTCTTCCAAAAAGGAACAATATATCAGAGCTTTAAATACATAATTAGATAAAAATGTGGGAACATCATGCATGTTCCATCTTTCTCCTTAATAAAACTCTTGTGTTGAAACTGCATTATGACTTGACTTAATGAATGAATTTTCCTTTGATTAGGATTGTATGACTGGCTCTTGAGATTGAAATTTTTTGAAATATCAGCACTTTCTTTATTACAAAATGAGTACTCATGGGCATATATATTGACTAATATTGTCATGGTGGTGCAGAGATTGTGAACCTGAGTTCGGTGTCATATCTGGTTCTGGATGAGGCTGACCGTATGCTGGACATGGGGTTTGAGCCTCAGATTCGTAAGATAATCATTGATATTCGTCCCGACCGACAGAGTGTCATGACAAGGTAATGCATACTTTCTGTTTATATTTAATTGGCATGCCTATGATTAGAGACACACTTGGCACAACTACAGTAGTCTGCAGGCACTAAAGCAATCATCCAACTTATATGGATATGTAATTCTTTCCATGGTCAGTGCAACTTGGCCAGAAGGAGTGCGTGACATGGCTGGAAAATTGATGAAGAACCCCATTCATGTTGTAGTCGGTAGCTTGGATTTGAAGGCAACACATACAGTCACACAACATGTCATCATTTGTGACGAGGAAGAGAAAAAAGATAAGGTAGGCTCTAGGTACTGTACTCGTAATATCTGTTTTAATTATCCATTCAACATCTCCATGGAGTAAATGGAGGATTTGAAGAAATGCAATGTTGCTCAGCCCATAGGTACAGTATTAAAATCTATTATCCCAATTTTACCATTTTTTATAAAGCAGGAGGTGAAACTAAAGGGGAAGGTGGTGTGGGGGATTGAAGTTTAGCTTCCCCCACATATAGGTTTTAGTAATTGTATATATCTTTTTTAATTTTTAACAGTTTTTTAACATCTTTTATTATTTTGATAATTCAAGAAACACATATCCACCAAAAATAAAATTAGACCGAGGACATTCCCGGGACTACACCAGTCACAATGGTGTATCATTTGTCAAAAAAAAAATTTGTTTTAATTGTACCAGGAATTTGAACCTGGGATCTTTCGGTTAAGGCCAAATAACAGTGGCTAGGGGTGCAGGGTACTGGGATCGAACCCCTCCCAACCTCCCCATTAGTCATTAAAAAAAAAATGTAGGCTGAGGACACTTCCCAGGCTTCACCGATCAAAATGATGTAAAAATATTTACTCTAGGTCAAACGATGCGGCCGTGCATAGCTGCTAAACAGACACACAGACAGACAGAGAGTGTTTTATAGATTTGTGTAGTCCTTTTAGAAATTAGGGAAGAATGTAGACCTGAGGAAGATATATTATAATGGTGTTCAATGGAACTGGGTGGAGATGATGTGGAGGTGTATACTGCAGTGTGGACACATGACTCAGTCTCCCAACCCACTATAATTTGTCCTAGGCTATATAGTAGTTTGGTAGATTTAGCCAAGTGTTCTCTGCTGTGGTTACTGGGAAATACTAGAATTCTCTTAGTTAGAATCTAATTTACTGGCTAAAATTAATATAACTCAGAAATACATGCTGGAATTTTTTTCCACTACTTTCCTAAACTGCTGATGACAATTCCATGGTCGCCATTCTTTACATCATAATTAATATGATTGGAAAATGTGATAATGACAACTTTTTTTCTTTTATACAGTTGGTGGACTTCATCCACAATTTGCACAAAGATGACAAGGCAATTGTGTTTGTGTCAAGGAAAAGCATGGTAGATCACCTCTCAGTGGAAATGTTTGAGATGGGTCTTGAAGTAAGTACCGTACCAATACGTACTGTGTGTATGCGAAGACCAAGAAGTTGGGAATATTTAAAACATAATCAGAGTAGAGTTTTCAGAATTTTTCTTCATGCAGTTAAAGTATGGAAATCATGAACCATTTTCCAAAAAGTTTAAGAATTTGAATGCAGGTTTTTATATGTGATCACATCAATGATATTTACTCACTGTCTCATCATGTGTTGTCCTGTAGGTACAGAGTATGCATGGGGACCGTGACCAGGAAGACCGAGAGCAGGCATTGAGTGACCTTAAGACTGGCAGGATCAAGGTACTCATTGCCACTGATGTTGCCTCCAGAGGAATTGATATAATTGATATAACGTAAGTTATTCTGCTCTGTACAGTGCTTATTACAGTATTGGCTTTCTCTTACATCCTCACTTTTGCTTCCTGTTCTTTCCTTACTCTCTTCATTCTTTTTGTCTTTTCTCTCCATTTTCTTTCCTCCTCTCTTTTCATAATTAAACAGGTGTGTAATCTCCTTTATTACTACAGGTACAGTCGACAGTATAAATTCATCCAACTCAGCTCGAGTGAGAGGAGGTTGGTGATCTGGTAACACTTTGAGAGTTTGAAAAGTATGGTTTAAATGGCTAATGATATTTGGAATCGGCCATTTAAATCATATTTATCAACTCTCATACAGTTTTCATAGATCACCAGGCTCCTCTTACTTGAGCTGAATGGAATGATATTCTGCTGCCGACTATCCCTCAGTAGGTAGTATAAGTATACAAATAACTTAGAGAAGTTCTACTACCATGTTGTCATGAAAGTCATGATATAGCCTGGGTTCCTCTTTCTCTCCCCGATCTTGGTGGTCATTATGGTACACATCTTTCTCCTACATTTAGGTGTTAGGCCAGCCCTAGCTACACAATGCTTCATCAAATATTAGCCAATTTCAGCTGTATCTCAAGTTCTCAACTTGAGAATATACAGATGCATATATTGATCCTACCATTTGGGTTCCATTGGGCAAGGAGAGGTGGGCCAATGAACATGCTATAAAAATCCTACTCCAAGTGTGGCTTCTTTCATAGCTTAGAACATGATGGGGTACTCTTCAGAGAAGAATAAGGCATCAATGCTATAAGGGGATGTACAGTTTTTCCTACTTAAAATGAATTTATGTTGGGTAAGTGTATAAACTATCTCTGGACATAATAACCTAATGCAAATACTAACAATTCTCATAGATGCCTTGAAATGTGTATTTCCTCAAGACCATTTTTTCTACAACAGGCACATTCTTAATTATGATTGTCCACGTGACATGGAAGAATATGTGCACCGAGTGGGACGCACAGGGAGGGCTGGGCGCAAAGGAAGTGCTTACACTCTCTTCACACGGAGGGACAAGAGGATTGCCAGCAAGCTCATTGATGTGCTGGAGAAGTCAGAGCAGGTGTGTGTGTTCATTTAATTTGTTTGTATTTATCTCTCTGATAGAAAAATATTTTATTTATCTTTTTTTATATGGTATTTTTTTTTTTTTTTTAAGTAAAATTTTTTCATAACTTTGGCCCAGTCACATATTGCACCATATACTGTATATTGTTTTATTTTCACTTCATGACTTCAGATGCATAGTCTTGTGAGGGAGTATTAACAAACCTTTGCTCGTGTGAGCTTACCAGTTTTAACGTAATTCCTGAATGTAAAATTCCAACTATTTTTCTCACTAATTGAATCATAGTGATAGCAAGTGTTATGATGGCATACAGTATTCCTTGATTCAGTTTAAACATGGCTAAATATGTTATTATGTTGTGTGGGTAAATTTCTTATTTTATTACTGGGTAGTGGGTATAGAGTACAGTACATACTTATTGTAGTATGAAGCTGGCAGGAAAATGAAGTGCCACATATCAGTTTGCATGTGCACTTTGTTGATACAGGAATATGGTTTTAATTAAAAAAAATTGCAGTTTATCTGTCCAGAGCTGCAGATCTTGAAGGAGCAGTGGGATTATGCCGCAGCATCAAAAGGGTACGGCTCACAGGGCTTCAGTCGTTATGGAAGGAACTCCAGTAACCGGTGGTGAGTTTGGTACTTATGGAAGAATTATGTAATTGGGGGAGTGGAGAAAAGTTGTGTGATATTCTGTGAAATGGAGTTGGGTGATATTTCTTTCTCAGATACTCAATAAGTAAATAACATTTTAGGCTTAGTATATGGGAGCAGTGCATTTTTCGAAGTTAGAAAGTGCAGTATGCATGTAGATATTATGATTTATTTATTCTGTCATTACTACAGTATATGTCAGGGATCTCCAATTAATATGGGAATAAGGCCAAATTTGAAACGAGTTTGATAGAAGGGCCATACAGTTATTGTATCTCCTTATTTTTCATCAATCTAATGATTTATACATAATAAACAAAAAAGAAATTCATATTTTTTTATACATTTTCTACTTACTGTACAGTAGTTCATAATCAAAAAGGAAACTTTGATATGGAACTGCCATATAAAGGCAAACCCGGATAAGTGATCAAGTACTTAATAATGTTAATGGTGTTTGGAAGATGTACCTGTATTTGATAGGACTTGCCAAACCGTAGTTTACAAGTGTATGAGTACTTAACTTGCTAATAAATAACTTGTAATGTGTAAATTATAGCTTTTCTTTTTGTCAACTTATAAATTTCTTTAATTTCATTTTTATGCAGTAATTATTCACACATCCTTCATATAAGAAACACATGCTCCCTTGGAGAATTTTTTTGTTAAAAGTGTTGTTGATGATGTTGCTGTTGTTGTTGGAAGTTCCTCAAGCTGTTTGCCCGAGCAGCACCAAGCCCCTGAGGAAGGCCATGTCCTGGATCGGGCTTTCCCACAGTGCCCTCAAAGAATGTATGTTGTGTTTTTAGTGAGTGTGGTTGTATGCATTGCAATCTTGGATGACAATAATTCTCGTCACCAGCAACAAGTGTAGAGGACCGCGGGTGACGAGAATTCTCGACAACACAGTTTTTTAAATTGCATGCTCAAAACATGGTTGTCTCAAATGGCAACATTGATTTGGGCTTGTAGGGAGTAGCCATAGTCCAGCCAGTCAGCCACCCACCTCCTACCAGTGTTAAACTAGCAGTGAAAGTGGAAGGACATATTTTCATCACTCCTCTTTTCCTGTACAGTAATTACAGTTGACTCTTGAATAACGCGTTTTTGATTTAACGCTGTGTAATATGTAGGGGGGATGCGATTAAATAACGCTCTTTGTTCGATTTAACGTGGCCACGCTCACCCACTCAGAGCGCAGAGTGAGGAGGGAGAGTTGAGTGAGGAGGCAGAGTGGAGTGACGAGTGTTAAAAGTGAAGACAAGTGTACTGTTCTGTTACTTTACAAATGTAAATACAGTATCATAATTCATATTAAGCATATTAAATGCATATAACAATTTGTATTAAGGTTTTCGCAGACGACTCATGACTGAAATGAGTCGTTGGCATGTGTGGTAGTGGTGGAGGTGGTAGGATGAGATAGCGTGTGATAACGTTTGTTTACATTTTATTTGCCATATTCTGGTGTTACCTTCTGCTTTCTCTGTCCGAGAAATACTTCCATCTTTAATTGAAGGATATGGCCTTCTGTTTTGTAAATGCACCACCTGGCATGACTGAGTGTTGAAGCTGGTAACTAACTCGTAATTACTAAAAACGAGTGAGTTACACACAGAGGTGACAAGGCACGCTAAGCCTATATTCCCTTGACCTTGGGCTAGGGTGAATGGAGACTGAGGGTAGGGGTGGAAGGAGCGCGGGAGAAGTGGTGGGAACACACACACTTCACAGACGACAGTGATATCATTCCGTGACATGCTCATTATGATTTCGCTCGTATTTTATAAGAACTCAGATTTGCTTCACTTATTTTCGCCACCCATTCTATATTTTGACTCAACTATTCATACATTAGAATAACAAAATCCCAAAAAAGGAAGTCTTTTGCATTGTCTAGGAACCCAACCCCCACTATTACCATTGTTTCCTATGGGGAAATTAAGTTTAAATAACGCTTTTTTTAATAACGCGAAGTCTCCAGGAACGTAACTCGCGTTATTAGAGAGTCAGCTGTACCATATACTATTATATGAAAAACGACAGTGACATTATATTTAATATTTCATGTTGTGTTGAAAAATGTGATTCTGACATGTTTTATAACCAAATCAGAGTGTGAAAACATTCTTAGATATGTAATTAGAGTGTAAAAGTGAATTTTGAGTTGCGGTCATTCTGAGCTGGCTACCTATCCTACAGATGTCCATTTAGTCTTGACAAGTATATCAGGAGATACAATAGCGGAAGGATTGGACTTCAATATCCTGTATCATATATTTATGTAGCGTGAGTGGTTACAAGCTATTAGCCATCAAATGTGTTGTTTACAGAGTGACCGCAAGTGCAGGAGAAAGGCCTGGACTACAGAGCTGCCATGGTAGATAAGGCCCGCGGCTAAGTGGTTAATGGAGTGGGGTGCTATGTTGCATTCTGGACTGGCATCCACAATGGCTCCATCCAGCTTCTATTATGTCAAAAGAGCTGGGATGGTGGCCATATTGCAGCCTGGCCAGGTGGACTCTTGTCTTCACAGGGCAGGGAGGATTCAGATGAGTGGATGTCAGGTGGCCATGCAAGCAGCTGACTGTTGTTCTTGAGTGTTTGGATGGATATATGAGTGATTTGAGTATGGATATGTTTCTGGAGACTGGTTTGGGGAGGGCAGGGTGTGAGAGATGATAGAATTTGAGTATGATAACGTGTACTGGGTGTTGTTTTGATGTTCCTTGGCATGTTTGGTTGTTCTTCCATGAAGTGTAGTGGGTGGTGTGGGTTTGTGGAGACTGGAGCAAGTGTTTGTGTGTCTCATATCAAGGAAATCCTTGATCTTGAGGACTTTGGTTCATGGTGTATGGTAGGTGGTCTGTAGGTGTGATAGCTATGCAGCCTCTGTTATTTATTGGAAATTGTTATTTATTGGAAAATCTGTTATTTAGTGAAATTGGAGGCCCAGGCAGTAATGATGGATACTGAATTTGTAAGTCCTCAAGGCATCTGTATTTAGCTGAAATTTCTAACTTGCACCAAGGTTAGGGTACAGAGCTGTTTTGTATGGGAAGAAAAATGTGTTGTCAATTATTAGCTGACTATATAAATGTTGTTTTAGATAGAGTAATATAGTACCTGTTAAGCATATGAAGTGCTTAAAAGTAACCCAGGAAATAGACTTGGATTAATGTACAGTATAAATTATATGAAGGGTCATGTATATCTATCTATCTATAGATAGCCTCGTTCCCTCTATGAACTCCCCTCAATTGGGTGGCCACAGCAGAAGTGTCTCCAGTTTTCCTTGTTCCAACACTCCCTCCTTACTTGGTAAAGACCTCCTCTACCCCTCATGTTTCTCTCTCTCGCATACTCTTCCACTCTATTCCGCCATCTAACCAGAGGTCTGCCTCTCACACCAGGGCCCACAACATCACTTCCATACACCATTTTTTACAAACTCCTCACCTTGCATTCTCTCCACTTGTGCAAACCACCTCAATGTTGTTATTGTTCCTGGTCAGAATGGCCTCCTATCCCACAGACCTCTGGTACATTCTGGTCTCAGTGAAAAACAAAAACAAATTAAAGGAGTGGCTGGCCCTATATGCCTGGTCTACTGAATTAAATCCCAGAAAGATGGGACCAGAGCTTACTGAACTAGGGAATCTGGGGGCCTCCGACTGCCAGGGAGATTGAGGGAAGGTCTTTGATACCACAGCCAGTGCTGTGGGCCCAAGTCCACGTTACCACAAAAGCTACAAGTGGGGCCGCACTTTCCATGAGACCAGTCCTGAACAGACCATAATGTATTAACGCTTCACCCTCTCAACCACCCACATTTCTCACTCGTACCACATCTATCATACACAATCTCATTACTTTCTCCATCCCATCTGGTAAATTCACTTGCTCCTCTCGGGAACTTATTTTTACTGCACCTATTCTAGACTGATGAGCCCTACCCCAAATCTGTCTCTGACACATACATCAGTGTACTGTATTGTTCAGTCCCCTTTTCACTCCCATACTCGCACTTCTATCCTTAATTAATAATCCTCCCCTGTCATCCTATGACTTATGTTTATCCCTCACTGCTCTCTCCTTAATTTCTCCTTCCATACTTCCATGTTTACACAGAACGGTACCCAGGTACTTAAACTCCTTCAGTTCCTCCACCCTCTGACCCCTCAAGAGTTATCTCACATTTAGTCCAAGTTGGTACTCCCACTCTATAGGGTGTGGGAAAGTCGATCACCTCAGTTTCTGCCCTCTCTAATACCATCATCATACTTTTACCAACATTCGCCTTCAGTTTTCTTCGTTTACACACGGACTGAAACTCATCCACCACCCTCTGCAACTCTTTCATTCACGGCCATTAATTAACAGTGTCATCCGCAAATTAGCTTGCCACCAACCTCGGCTTCGCCATGAAGGGTCATGTTAGCTGAAGATAAAATTTAATAAGTGCCTGGGCACTAAGAAAAATAATAACAGTTGTTAGTGAAGGGTGCATGGAAAAGTGGTTTTGATTATTTGATGAGAGTTTGGGTGGGAGAGGTCAGAGGAGGCGGTGGATGCCAGTGGTTATGTGCATTGAGGTAGAGACGGGTGGTAGGTGACTGGATATACAGTAGCCTACAACTGTACAAAAGGAATTAGGTCCAGGGTGTAGATGGTAATGCTGTATTGTTGAGACAGTACAGTAGTGGAGTGGATGATTATTTGTATCTTATGAAGAAGGGAGTTGTATCAGAAGACAGAGCTTTAACTGCACCACTGTACAAAGGTGAAGGGGATGAGTGAAAGTTTTATAAGAGATTAAGATAGCATGGTAGTATTCATATGCATACTGAGATATTGATTGTAGCAACAGAGAGTAGGGTTATTGAGGAGCAGGGAAGGGAAAGGATGGATGAATTAGATCTTTGTAATCAAATCGATATTAAAGAAGTTTTCATTTTAGGACAGTATGCTGCTTTCATGGATTTAGAAAAACCTGCCAGGGTTGAGATTGGTTATGTTGTTGATGGGAAATATTGACCTTTACAACGGCACCTTATAAACTTATATATATATTTTTTATCTTAATCTATTTCCCTTTTTACTTTACAATTTTCTATTCCCAAAAATGCTTGTTACAATTTCAATGGTTGATGGGAAATATTGCCTTTACAACGGCACCTTATATCTTAATCTTTATTTTGCACCTCATACACCAATATATATATTTGTTTTTATCTTGATCTAATGGGTTTTTGCTATTATTTCTGCTAGAGAAATAATGCTCTTTCAGTCTGGCCCTTCTATATAATTTGAGACCGACTAAATATGGCGACTATTTTTTTTTTTTTTTCAAAAGTGCCTGTTACAATTTCAATGGTGCACGTTTCATAATAACATCTTAAAGTACAGACGTACGATGTATCAGTAATTATCGCGGGGAAGATTTTACAAGATACATCTAACTCGGCCATCACTCCGTTCCCCAACTTCCATATTAAATCCGCTGGCGTTCACACGCAACCCTTCAGTTAGTTACCCTGGGAACCGGGGTAACTAACTGAAGGGTTGCG
Source organism: Petrolisthes manimaculis (assembly GCA_034508575.1). Classification (NCBI taxonomy): domain Eukaryota; kingdom Metazoa; phylum Arthropoda; class Malacostraca; order Decapoda; family Porcellanidae; genus Petrolisthes; species Petrolisthes manimaculis. Next base: position 57,662 of record JAWZYT010003307.1, read on the forward strand.
TGTGATCGCCAGCGGATGTAACAGGGGAACAGTGTTGGCCGAGTTAGATGTATTTTGTAAAATCTTCCCCGCGATAATTACTGATACATCGTACGTCTGTACTTTAAGATGTGTACTTTAAGTGTTTTATTTTTTATGTTACAAAATATGTTATAACTTATACCAAAATGTTGTAACGTCCTACGTTTCGTTATGATTCTGTAAAATTACCCTACGCCCTACAGACAAGGATTTGAGGTCGAAATGCCCTACATATAGGGCGATTACCCTACGGTTGGCAACACTGGTTGAGAGGACTTTAAATGGCGTTTTATATGAACTATGGTTTGTGCAGGCACTTCATCGAGAAAGTTGAGGCCTGTTATAGCTTCACCGAGGCACGCGAAGTTCATAGACTCGATATCATTAAGTGTATAAAACGTGTGTATTTCTCGAGTCCATGAATACTGTGTGTCGGTGAAGCAGGTGAGGCAACAGGACTTTTGCTGCCGACTGTACTTAACCTATCTATTGGAAAGTTTATCAGCTAACTGAGCCAAGGAACAGAGGGAAGCTGTCAAAATCTTACGTGAGTTACCCCTATATGGATGATTATTTTTGACAACGACTGTACCAATGGGGCAAATTATATTGATTGAAAATTACCGATGTGCTTGTGTAGCAGTATTGCCAGATCCGGCTAAGTCCCAGTATTTTGCCCCGCAGGTAATTTCCTTTGTACTTGACCACGGTTATTTCCCGGTAGTTTGCCCAGGTTATGTCCCGGTAGTTTGCTCAGGTTGGGTCCCGGTAATCTAATGCGGTTTAGATTAAGTTAAGTTAGGTCAGGTAAGGTCAGGCTAATTTCAAAATGCCCTATTTGAATATAGTCAATCTTAGAAATGGGGCATTTGCAGAGGAAATTCCATAAAAGAAAATAGTCTAATAAACTTTTAGAATGGTCTAAATAAGTGGTTACTAAAGGTAGAAAAAACGTACGCAATAACGGTAATTCTTTCAATATTTACCGAAATGATGTAAAAATAGTTCAAGAGGAAATGTGAAATTTTCTACCAGACTAAATTATCAAGAAGTGTAAACAGGGAATTATTGAGGTAAATCGGGAAGTTCAGGCTGGCAACACTGAATGGCTGTGTTTACTGTTTGTTTACGCCAGTCGCCACTGTAACGCCAGTGAGTGAGTGAATGTTGACGCCACAGCCACGAGTTGGCCTCGTGTATTGTTATTAATTAAGTGTATAATTTCCACGAAGCTATGGATGTTAAACGTAAAGCAGACTATACAGCTGTGGCTTTACAGGCTAAAAAACCTCGACATGAACTGGTGGTACATGCTGGAGACAAGGGCAGCCTGGTCCAAAATGTAAGTTTAAACTTCGTATATATTTACAAGTAGCCACCATGAGATTTCGATAATCTTATTATTACCATAACTTAAACACTATTCCACCATGTACATATCATTTATATATGCGTTATAACACTACTTGCCTCTTAAACATATATACTGTATACGGTACAGGATACCGGTATGTGTCTTGTGATGCAAAAGAAAACGTTTGGTAAAGGTACAGAAATGGAACTTACTGTATAATAGATATTTTATTGTCATTACCCACTATTTTGGACCATTCTAAGACACTTTTCTTCTATGGTTATTCTTCCTCAAATGTCCCGTTTTCGAGATATGCCCATTACAAACATAGTTTGGAAACTAGTCTGACCTGACATGACATAACCTAACCTAACGTTAGACAGCAGACTACCGGGACCTAACCTGGGCAAACTACCGGGACCTAACCTGGGCAAACTACCATGACCTAACGTGGGCAAACTACTACTACATAATATGTGATCATACTCAAGTTGAAGAATACTCCAAGCTTTTTTCATGTTGGCAGCATTGTCTGTGCAGACAGCTAACACTTTCCGTAGTCCAACATACAGTACCATACTCACCAGTACCGTGCACTTATATCATGAAGGTATTGAAATGATTTGTCAATGATTCAAATGAGTGTAAATCTACTCTATAAATATGTGAAGGGCTTAAAGAAATCCTGTATATGTTGTATTAAAGCATAATGTGGCATTTTAGCCACATTAATAAAAAACAAGTTTTTTGCTCAATGTTTTTTTTATTAAATAACACCACATGTGTCTTTCATTTTTTCTATGGCCATTACTTAGTGTTATAAAGTAGTCTTTTCACACTTCCCTATTACAAGGATACCTGTATTAGGACCGAAGAATACCCAAGTTAAGACTGAAGGGTATCGGGACCAAAGGATGCCTCAATCAAAGTTTAGTTAGGTTACTGTAAGGTTAGGCCCGGTAATTATGTATTCTATTGCTGTTTTCTATTACGATGTTTTTGCCCTCTTTACCCACTAATATATACCATTCTATATTTTCTTTTATTCTCCCTTATTTTCCAGAATTTATAAACTGTGTCTCTATTTTTCTCAATGGAATTATTGTCAAAGATTGCCTGTAACACTGTTTTCGTCCTGGCCAAACGGTTGCTGTAGCACTAGATTTTTCCTTCTTTCTTCACTGTAGGCTGGGCAATGGAGTAGAAACTACTGTACTATTGTTGGAACTAGTTTGGAGGTGAGAACCAATTCTAAGATATGTCATTAAGAATTGCTAGAACTGGTTCTGATACCGGTTCCTGTACATACTGAAATTTTAAACTGATGACTTTGTTTTTCAGGGTCCCCCCCGTACTAGTGGGCTCCTGGCACCCATCATGCAGTTGTCTGGCCATCAAGGGGACATACTGTGTGGAAAATTCCATCCTGAGGGAGATGTACTCGTCACCACTGGCATGGATCGCCAAATATGTAATGCATGCTTGCTGTTTTTACCATCTCAAAATGTTTGGAAAATATTTTCTGTTTGTCATAGTTTTATATATCATCTAAGTGTATTTTTTCCTATTTTAGTTCAATACTCTCTTAGGAGTTTTCATGAAACTTGTACCAATGCAAATGTGCTAAAATTTTTAATGATACTGTATATTAAATACCTAATTTAATGACCATAATCATACTTTGCTTAGCATTTTATATTTGTGATTCCATTATGTCAAATTTTGTACAAAACTACGGAGAAACTATAAGAAAAAAATGTATAATACCGGTACAGTATTTTGAAGCGTGAGTTGGAATGAGGCAGGTCACGGTTAACTAGGTTGACCAGCAGGTCAGGGTAGCAGTGTGCATCCTGTATCAGGTTGAATCCTGGAGGTGGGTGAGAAGGAAGTTGATCACTTATGCCATGCTATGACTGGAAATAACAACACTAATGAAAAGGTTTAGTCAAATTATAAGTTTTCATAATTATTATATGTTCTCCCAACTGCATAGTCTTCTGGGACATGTTTTGATCTGTAAGCTGGACTGCTGGTAACTCTGAGTGCTTAGTCATCTTTCCTTCATATACAGTATTTTGTTTTTCATAATTTTCTGTTCTGTATGATTTTCCCATATGTTATTGTAATATACATACTCCAAAGTTGGGTTCTTCCATCTCTGAAATGTATTTCTACCTCATTAATAGTGTTCTATCTCTCGTGTAGTTTTCTGGAATGTGTATGGAGAGTGTGACAACTTTGCTGTGCTGACGGGCCACACCAATGCTGTGACTGACATGCACTTTTCCACGGATGGAACAGTTCTATACACAGCATCAGCTGACAAGACGGTCATGTGCTGGGACACTGTTAGTGGAACTAGAGTAAAAAAGCTGAAAGGTAAGATGGTGATGCATGCTGTTGATGTTGGTTGATGTATAATCAAGTTCCATATACTGTACTGTACTTTCTCACAATAAGAATGATATTACTGTAGAGATATATTACAGTACGGTACAGTATATCAAGCTAGCAGTCAAAACTAACTTCCAGATTGAGAAAGAGAAAGTGGACTGAGTTTGAATCTCAGTCAGTGAAAAGATGAGTTATGGTATCGCTGTGCTGAATTTTATTTACAGTATATTGCCTATAGCTGTAAGAATGTGCTTATGCTGTATATTCAGTGTTCTTGTTCTTGTAATTATTACAGCTCAAACTTTATAAAGCAGTTTACAGTAGGATCTTATTATTTTCCTATTGATATGCAGCTTTAAAAATCATGCATTTTTTTGCCTGATAAAAGAATTCAAGTCCTTGTTTCTTGAGTTAGTAAAATATACTGTACTGTACATTTGCTCCAAATATTATGCAGAGTTTTATTGGTGTCAGTAAATGGAAAGGTACAGTTTTAATGATATTTAAGGATAGCTTTCTGTCATACCTGTGATGTGCACCTATACAGGCCACAGCAGCTTTGTGAATTGTGTACACAGTGCTCGACGTGGACCCAGCCTGGTGGTGAGTGGTGGTGATGACTGCACTGTGCTCATTTGGGATGTGCGGAAAAAGAGGCCTGCCACCACACTTCAGAACACCTTCCAGGCAAGACTCACATGGTGGTAGTAGTTTCTCAACAGGTGGCACTGGATTGTTGTTTAATTTCTCTTCACTCGCCATCTGTATTGTCTGAACTTCAGCAAAATGCAACTCTATTATTTCTTTTGTACAAATATAAATCGCTCAATTATTAACATTCATGCATCAGACAGTGCAGGCTGCACTGCATGGTAGGAGAGAAAGTGAAATGGGAGGCACTCTCCATTTGAAAGAGAATGGGGAGGAATAGTGTCAACATTCGTGATTGGAGAAGTGTTACCAAGCTTAAAAACCTGATGACAGCCAATTCTATCATGCTACATGAAAGGGTTAATGTTACTCATTGATATATAAGGCAATTAATGTTTTCTCATAGGAAAATGGAAAAATAGTTTATGTATATTCTTAGAATATGAGGGGAATGTGTTGAAATAGAACAGCCTTCTGATTTGTTTAAAATTTTCAGGTAACAGCTGTCACCTTCAATGATACAGCAGAACAAGTAATCTCTGGGGGAATAGATAATGACATGAAGGTAAGACAGTCTCATGAATTGTCCTATTTTAAGTTGTGGTTAAAGTAACTTTTGCAGCTGCCAAAGTAAACTTATTTCATGTAAAGTACTTGATATGTAAGAAAATTTGTGGTTTATAACAATAAGTTTCCTAAGAAAGATTACAAACTACAGTTGACTCTTGAGTAACGCGGTAGTTACGTTCCTGGAGACGTTGCGTTATTAAAAAACGCGTTATTTAAACTTAATTTCCCCATAGGAAACAATGGTAATAGTGGGGGTTGCATTCCTGGACAATGCAAAAGTCTACCTTGTTTGGGATTTTGTTACTCTAATGTATGAATAGTTGAGTCAAAATATAGAATGGGTGGTGAAAATAAGTGAAGCGAATCCGAGGAGTTCTTATACAATATGAGTGAAATCATAATGAGCATGTCACGAAATTATATCACTGTCGTCTGTGAAGTGTGGGTGAGTGTATTGCCACCACTTCTCCCGCGCTCCTTCCCCCCCTACCCTCAGTCTCCATTCACCCTAGCTCAAGGTCAAGGGAATATAGGCCTAGCCTGCGTTGTCACCGTGTGTGTGACTCGCTCGTTTTTATTTATTACGAGTTAACCACCAGCTTCAACACTCAGTCATACCAGGTGGTACATTTACAAATCAGAAGGCCATATCCTTCGATATAAAGAAGGAAGTATTTCTCGGACAGAGAAGGCAGTAGGTAACACCAGCGTATGGCAAATAAAATATAAACAAACGATATCACACGCTATCTCCCCCCTTCCCCCCAGTCTCCCCCTACCACGCATGCTTACGACTCATTTCAGTCATGTGACTCGCTCGTTTTTATTAATTACGAGTTAGCCACCACCTTCAACACTCAGTCATACCAGGTGGTACATTTACAAATCAGAAGGAAATATTTCTCGGACAGAGAAGGCAGTAGGTAACACCAGCGTATGGCAAATAAAATATAAATAAACGATATCACACGCTATCTCCCCCCTTCCCCCTACTCTCCCCCTACCACCTCCACCACTACCACGCATGCTGACGACTCATTTCAGTCATGAGTCATCGACGAAACCCTTAATACAAATTGTTATATGCATTTAATATGCTTAATACGAATTTTAATACTGTATTTACATTTGTAAAGTAACAGTACAGTATATTTCTCTTCACTTTTAACACTCGTCACTCCACTCTGCCTCCTCACTCAACTCTCCTTACTCACTCTGTGCTCTGAGTGGGTGAGCGTAGCCACGTTAAATCGAACAAAGAGCGTTATTTAATCGTATCCCCCCTACATATTACACAGCGTTAAATAAAAAACGCATTACTCAAAATAGCGTTATTCGAGAGTCAACTGTACAGTATGATTGAATTTCCATAAATTTTAAGTAAAGCATATGCATTGAAGTTTTTAATTGTTAGATTATTTATGTGATGTGTTATTGTGCTTGTATCAAGGTTAGGTGGGCTTCAGTCTTAGTGAGTTTTTAGTTAATCAATTAGTTTTTGATATCTTGCTTCCTTGCAAGAACAGGAAGAGTTCATAAGGGGAAAGGATGCATGGGATCAATCTTTCAGTAAAATAATTTTGGAGAATCAGTATAGAAAGAGCAGGAAGTTGTATGCTGTCTTGATTATCTGGAGAAGGCATATGAGTGAAGTGGGGATGTACTGTATTACTAGTGGAAAATTATTCACCAAAATTCAGAATAACGACATTGAGAAAAAACAATGGTAGGGAAATGTGCCTTAGTTTTTCAGCTTTCTTTGACATATACACCAATACTGCCAAAAATATTTGTTTCCCTAATAGGGTCTTTTCAAAATCTTATTATTTTGTATGGAATGCCCCCTATAGAGGGATGTTACTTACAGGTTGGGGTGATGTATCATACATATAAAATTTTGACCCACAAAATATGTGTTAAACCTGATACTGTACTTTAAAATTTGAGGTGTGACCCCTAAAACATAAAATCATACTTTTACACTTCAATTTAGCACCCATCATAGAAAATATTCTGCCATCCGGCCCGCAACCATATTTTTTTTCTCCAGCGCAAGGCAGGCTTTTCTTACCATATCTAGATTTATTGCTTCTATACATTACATCCCCATATAAAATATATACCCACATCACCCTACTGAGTAGTAAACTGTATATGGTTGTCAGGGTAGGAGCTTATGGGTTTGGCGTATGATTACACCATGGCTGCTTTTAGTAACTAGTGAGCAGTCTCAGAGATATGTAGGCATTATTATATTTTGGGTTTGTCTTTAAAATGTGAAAGCTAGGCATACTTTTCACTGATTGTAATTTTACACAGGTTTGGGACTTACGAAAGAATGGGCTGCTGTATCGTCTACGAGGCCACAACGACACTGTGACAGGCTTGAGTCTCTCCCCGGATGGGTCATACGTCCTTTCCAATGCCACAGACAACACAGTCAGGATCTGGGACGTGAGACCCTTTGCTCCACAAGAACGCTGTGTCAAAATCTTCCAGGGACATCAGCATAACTTTGAAAATGTAAGGGTCAAGGGAAGTTGCTGTGTTAGTGTTGCTTGTTGGCTTTTGTTTTACAAATGTTGAGTTATACAGTGCTGGATGTTCGTTTGTGTGATTTTGGCTGAGGTTTGTGAGTGTAATATAGCACACCACTGCCCGAGCCCTGCCCTGATTAAGTTCTCATTGTGCTCACCCTCTACCCATGCACAAGCCCTTGCCCATAGAATTCCCTTCACTGCTTTGCTTCCCCTCATAATTCTATCCTCCCCCTTCATTCTCAAACTGCCAGACTTCTCATCTCTGTTCTCCTTTCCTTTCTTACCACACTCCAAAATCATTAAAAAATTTCATTTAATTTTCTTTCCAAATTCTTTATATATTCAGCTATATCTCGACTTGCTATGTACACCAGACTTCCCCTTACACCCTGATCAAGGACTATGTGCTGCGACTGTACATGCTTCCTCTTTCTTACCTCCTCTGGCATTATCTCGAGTATTTTCTTATGCTCATAATGCCTTCCTTTTCCATTGATAAAACCCCGTAGGGGGGTATTGCCTGCAGTGATGTGGGCAATACTTTTAAGGATTTTGGTGCCCCTTCAGCCCATGCCACTCCCATTCGGTTCTTCAACTGTCACTCTTTTTCTTTCTATTTCCTTCCTGCTTGCTGTCTCATCTTTTGGCACTACAGTATATGACATTGGGAAAGGACCATTCCATTGGCTTTTAAGTTGAAACCAACTTGTCAGTCCTAACATACACTTCCTTGTGAATCTCTTCCATTTTTGCCTATCCCATACCAGTTCTTTTGCTTCATTCCATGCTCACTCATTATATCATGCAATCTTCTCCCTTCAAATTCACTCGTGCACCTTCTTCACCACGCTTGTATCATCCATTCTTTCCACATACCCATACCACCTTATAACACTTGCTCACCTCATCATTTCTATGGATTTTACCATGGAGCTATATAGGTGGAGGCACCAGTAGGACCTGATTTGTGAAGCCACCAATCTGTCATTTCCGGCACCTTCAAGATGGTGCATACCTGTCAAAGTCAGGTCAGAAGTCCAGCTGTGCTGAAACATATCTACAAGTGAGGTATTTGTATGCAGGAAAGCAGTTTGCAGAACGAAATACTGCTAGGAAAGCTGTAAAGAGTAGAACCACCATGTTGTTTAAGTTTGAGAGTTAGGAAAAAATGTGAAAAGCTTATAATGTCTCGAAATTGGTGTTTGTATTCTTTAGTTACGTAGTATGTATAAAATAATACAAGAAAAATATTTGTTTTTTAAATTAAATAGAACTACAGCTTCAATAAGTGTTATCAACAGAAAACACTATCGTTATAGTAGGAACATATGAGGTTGACTTGAGCTGTCTTTTTTGGTGTCTGCCATATTGAAGGCTTTGAAAATGACAGTGGCTTCACTTTACTCCCCAGGATTAGTGATCCATGGCACCTCCACCTATATTACCTCCATGGATTCTACAAACACTCCTCAGCATATTCATCTCAGCTGCTCTTACTCTTGATTTGTCATACTCGTGCCACTCCAAGGTTTCACAACCGTATGTCAAAGTGAGCACTAACACTCCACTCCCTAATCAAGGTCTTCATGCACCTGCTACCTTTCTCCCTTGCATCACTGTTTCCCACACTTTTCTCCTTTATCCAACATTATTCCAAGGTACTTTAACTCATCAACCACCTTAAGATTCACCCACTCTCTCCTTTATATTGATATTGTACTTACCATAATGAAGTAAGATAGTGCATTGGTGTGAGCAATAATTTTACCATATTCCCCTACTTTTAAAAACTAGATCAATTGTATTTGCCAGATTCTGCTGCGATGCTCATGGTCTCCCGATGGAAGGAGGGTGACGGCAGGTTCATCAGATAGACATGCATACATCTGGGACACTACCACCCGGCACATCATCTACAAACTCCCAGGCCACAATGGATCAGTTAATGCAGTTGAGTTCCACCCTAAGGAACCTATAGGTAAGAGGTCTTTGTTAAGGTGGTGTGTATTCCAAATGTGATGCATATAACCTCCATCATATTACAGTCCTCGACAAAAGTCTGTGCCGGGTAGAGTAGGCCGGCGATATATATTTCAAAAGTCAATTGATGAGGCGGTATTTTCCCTGAGAGGAGTTACTTACTGTAGGGTAGCTAATTGTACTGTCCCTCAGTTGATTTAGTGTTCGCGCTTTATACGTTGGCCAAATGCGAGATACCTTTTTGTGACTTTCTTTATCATATAATGTGCGTTACTATCTAAGAATGGCTAGGAACATCCGTTGAAACATGATACTATTGCAAAGATAGTTGCTTTAAAGGAAGCAAGCCATCAAACTAAAGAAATAGCTAATTTAACTGGTGTTTTCCATCGGTCTATGAGGAAATGGACTTCTCGTTTTCGTCAGGGTGGTAGTAGTGACATTTCTACCCACATAACTAGGTCTGGAAGGCCTACCAAAGTGTCGGTTCGTGCCAGGACCATATTGAAAAGAGACATTGAAAAGAAGCCTCGCACCTCAGCTCGTGTTGTCAACGAATCTAACCCCTGGGACTTCGGGAGATGTGTCTGTGTGTATGGTGAACAAGCACATTCACTGCCTTGGGTACATAAGCCACTGCCCTGTAAAGAAACCCATTTTGACTCTTAGCAAAAGCAGCGTAGGGTTGCTTTTGCCAAGGAATATCTCGCTTAGCTTGAGGAAAAGTGGCTAAACATATTTTGGTCAGACAAGTCAAGCTTTTCTGTTACAGGTACTTGTAACACAAAGTTCTAACATTTACAACCGTAAGGAGAGTGACCCACTTTACCCTCATTACATTTGTGAGATGGTAAAACACCCAGATTACCTAATGGTTTGGGGTTCTTTTTCTGGGTAGGGTTTAGGAAAACTTGTTATTCTACCAACTAACATCAAAGTAAATCAGTTAATGTACTACTCCTTTTCCACACGTAAAAACATCTTGACTATCTCACTCAGTTGAATTTGTTTACAAGCGGCACAGACTTTTGTCGAGCACTGTATGTGGTGGTCAGTGTACTATATATATTTAATAGAGCCCTAAACTCTAGAAATTACAAAAATTTTGTTGTCTTATGATGCATGGACTAATATATTTTTCATTCTTCCGACTCCAAAAGGTGTATTGCCTGCAGAGTTACTGGTAGTTAATCAATATTGTTGCCATTTACTTTCTGGCATATCAGATGAGATATTGGTTTTTTAAAGTTGTGTATCTGATTTGAGCTTTTCTTTTCAGTTATGTCAGTTTCAAATGACAAGCAGATCTTCCTGGGAGAGATTGAGTAAATATTACAGCCTGCTGCAAATATTTTGTTCTCGATAAATTTCAAAACTGTCAAGACCATATTTTTAAGGATCCCAAACTACTACTTCAGTCTGTTTTTCTTACTGGTGTATCACAATGATAAATTTTGATTTTATGTATGTGGTTTCCATTTATAGTGTTAAGACATTCAATGTGTCACTTTCCCTCTTACTAAAGGCATTGGATGGAAAAATTTGACTCTCCATTTTTGTTGAAGCAAAATGTTAAGACAAATGCCCTTCCTAGTGCCCACCTCATGTCTTTTACAATACATAGGAGGTATATTAAGCTTATTCTTGAAAATACCCAGGCCCACAGGGCAGTTGTGTTGCATAATGTTTAGAACTGATTCACTGAAGCATTTGTGGGAGTAATACCTGGCAACTGAAATACCTGATGGTGCAGATTTTGCTTAGAGTAGTAGGGGAAGAACATTCTCTACTCTACATTATTGATGTATTAATTTAAGAATGGTAAAAGTATAATTGGCACTCTTGGATAAGTGTAATAGTGGCTCATTGCAAAATTTGAAAGTGTACAATTTGGTACGGTAATGGTGATGGTGTGTGTGAGTATTGGGTCTGGGGTTGCTGAGAGTGGAGGGGCTGAAGGGTGTGGTTGGGGAGTCCCTCCACCTGGACATACTGCATTGGCTGACCCTCTATTCCAGAATCCACTAACTGACCCTCCACCATAGGTACCAGGGTAGTGGGCTGGGCATGTCGTGGGGTCCCAGGTATACTCATTACTGTTACTGCAGGAGAACGGGGTTGCACGGAGCCTGTGGGGTTCATTGGGGTAAGGTATGGTGTTGAGGAAATGGCCATCACTGTCGCAGTTGGTGCAGCCATATAAGAAGGGGCAGTTGGCGTGCTTACACTTGTGCTTGACATGGCAATAATAGCTTGTGGGGCAGAGGGATTCAGATTATCTGTGGGAGGTGGTGGAGCCGAGTGATTCAAGGCAACTGTAGAGACTGAGGTAGGGGGGTTCAGAGCAACTGTGGGTGGTAGGGCATTGGGGTTCAGAGCAACTGTGGGTGGTAGGGCATTGGGGTTCAGAGCAACTGTGGGTGGTGGGGCAGAGGGGTTCAGAGCAACTGTGGGTAGTGGAGCAACTGTGGGTGGTGGAGCTGAATTGTTCAATGAAACTGTAGGGACTGGGGTAGAGGAGTTCAGAGCAGCGATGGGTGGTGGAACAGAAGGGTTCAAGGTAGCTGTGGGTCCTGGGGCAGAGGGGTCCAGAGCAGTTGTGGATGGTGGGGCAGGGGGGACAACTGGAGGTAGGACACCAGGATGCATGGCAGCTAGAGTAGGTGCTATTTTGGGTGGTGGAGCAGTGGAGAGGGCGTCGGTGATGCTCTGTCGGTGGTGGTGGCGAATATGGCTTGTCAAGGTGTTGGGGCGAGGGAATGTGGCCAGGCAATGGGGACACTTATGTGGTCTCTCACCTGTATGGGAACGTTTGTGGTAAGTCAAGTCACCTTGTTTCAAGAAACTCTTTTGGCACTGATCGCACTTGTAGGGGCGTTCATTGCGATGTGAACGAAGATGTAGCCGGAGCTCACTAGGATATGGGTACACTTTACCACACAGGTGACAAAGGTTGGTATAGGAGCGCCTATCAGTGTGATGTCGTTTAATGTGGTATGATAAGCGGCCAGATGAGAAAAAGACCTGTGGGCAATGCTTACACTGTAGCCTCACTACATGAGTGTGGAGCTCATTGATGTGAACATTAAGGGAATCCATAGACTTTAGCTTGGCACCACAGAACTCGCATGAGAAGCCCTGTCGGCGATGGTGACGGAGGTGATCAGTGAGTGCTTTGCGACTGGCCAGTGCATGGTGACAGATTGGACAGGAGTGCATCCCACCAGTACGGCCAGGGTGTGAGCACGTGTGCTTCTCCAAGTTTAATCTGGACTTCAATAAAACACCACACTCATCACACTCATACTTCTGTCTGGCTCCTGTTTTACCACCACCACCTTTCTGCTGGTGTGGACAGATATGCTGAATTAGAGAGTCTGGAGAAGAAAATGCCAGGGAGCAGTCAGGACATGGCCAGGGGTAGTGTTCAGGGTGATGCAGGTAGCGGTGTCGGGCTAGCCGTGATGGTATGGTCACCACTTTCCCACAGACATCACAGCTGACTGGACTTCCACTCTCTTTCTCACACTTTGAATTACCATCTCTCAAAGAGTCTTCATTTTTTAGGAAAGTGGAAAATAATCTTGAATGCTTGTGTTCAATGTGCATCTCTAAGATGGGTTTTGTGTCCATTCTCAGAGCACAAATAGGGCACTCAAACTCACCATATAAATGAGTCTTGGCATGAACCTCAAAGTCATGGCCGACACTGGTCCCACACTTGTTACACATTTCCTTTTCAGTACCTGAAATAGGTCTAGATATATCTAACACCCTTTGTTTTGGTAGGTCTGGGGAGTGAACAAGTCGTTGGTGTTGTGCAAGAACAGATGACTTGGTAAATGAGCAGTTGCACTGAGGACATTTAAAGGCACTACAAACATGTGTTAATATGTGTTCCATATGTGTTACCCGTGAGGTTGACTTAATACCACAGTCACACATGCAACCTTCAACCTTCAGAAGTTGTGCGAATTTGTCAAGTTGGTGGTTGGTGGTAAAATTAGGTGTGTTTATGTCGTAGAGCTGGTGAGGTGTACGACTCTGTGCCCGAGGAGGAGGATCTCTGTGCTTGTTAGTAGTTCCATCAACAGCACCAATATCCTTGCCCGCCAACTTAAGGTTTGAGTCATCCTGTTGGGACATAATACAATAGCAGTTAAAAAAACCAATATCTTTCCCTACTCAAAATAACACTAACTTAAGCATTATGAGCATTTTAAGATGATTTGTATCTGCAATGATTTCTTACCTTACCCATCTCCCTGCAAAATCAACCCCCTGAGCTACACCTGGTCCTACCGTAGCACCTCATCTCAGGTCCCATGCTGACCTCCCTCTGCAAACCCCCTATTCTTGTATAAAACAGGCCTCTCCTTCCACTGTATGCCATTCTCTCTTTGACTATTCATTAGTGAAGAGGACGACAGTCGTTTATGAAACTATATAGTAATATGTCTTTTTGTCTATCATTGTGGGTTTTCTTCACCTTGCCTTACCAGAACACACAATGAGAGAAGGTATTGAAGTGAAGATGGCTTTGTAATATAGTAATAGTATTGTTAATTTCTATTGTGGCTGTAGCATTTTTCTGTGACAATTTATCAACCTTCATGGCCAACAGCACATTGAACCCAGTATAATGGCATATGTTCAACTAATTGTGTACTGTTTATGTTTATAGTGTAAATAGGAGGAGAGTGTTTCTTCGAGAGTATGTTGAACAAACCTGGTAACAATGAGACACCACTTCTCTGTTCGACTGGTGTCTTCAGCCTCCTACTTTTGATGAGAACTTATTGAGGCCGTATGCAAACTCTGGGGTGCTGCAGTTGAGTGATTGATTTCCCATACTTTCACAACATTTTTGGGGAGGATTCTTATTAAGAACGCTAATTTTTATTGCAATTTATTTACAATGGCATGTAAAGTGGGCACAGGAGGGAAGAACTAGGAATAATGCTCTTTACTGCAATGATTAGGTGTAGAAATAATAAAATAATTATGAAACTTCATGGAATGATGCAAAATAAACCAATTATAATATATATCATTTTAAAAATGCAGGTGATAGGAAATAGTAAGTACGTATGGGGATAGTAAAACTGCTACACAGTAAATCAATGGAATTAATCAATAATGGCTACCGAAAAGCTGGAGAGTTATAGTGGTGGATCGGATCTCCACCCATCTGTCTCCTCAACAAAGTGTACATAAATAACTTTGACTGGCTGGGCTGGTGTTGTCAATTCCCTGTCTGCTCTATCACCTCCTATTCCTTTCTCTTCACTTTTCCCTTCATCATTATTTTCGTCTTCTGCAATTCCCTCCTCGGATTCCAACAATAAATCACGGTCCAATTTCAAAAGTTCACCACTACCTAGGTTTTCTACCACTGGCGATAATTCAAGCTGACCCTCTAACTGGCCACTATCTATTCCAGAAACTGTTAACTGCTGGACGTGTAGATCTGAAGATGTTAGTGGGTGTATGTCTGATTGGATGTGTGGCTGGGGCTGGGTGAGAGGAACTGTGATGGGCGTATCCTGGAAAACATTATTAACGTGTGGGGCCTCCGAGATGTTTTCAGGTGGTGGTTGAGTCAGGGTATGGTCACTACTCTCATTATGAGTTTGGCTCTCACTGGCTTCTTTTTCATTTTTTTCCTCTTTCCTTTCATTCTCTCCTCCATCCTGCTTCAATACAGATGAGGTTAGCTCTTCAATTTTCTTCTTTGAATATTTGAGTCTGTTACCCTTTTGGGTAGAAGTATGCTTGAGCATATGCTTGCGAAGTCCAAGTGGTTTAATGAAGGCTTCAGGGCAGAGATGACAATGATGGGGTCGCTCGCCTGTGTGTGAGCGTCGGTGGTAAGTCAGATCCACTGCTTTTAGATAAGATCGTGAGCAAAATTCACACTTGAAATCTCGTTGATTGCGGTGTGCTTTCAGATGCCGTTGAAGTTCTACATTGTGCACGTAACCCTTCCCACAGAGATGGCACAGATGTTTTCTTGGCCCATGTTGCCGCTTTTGGTGTCCTGTGAGACTGGTGCGGGAGTAGAAGTGCTTACCACATTGATTGCAACTATGTACCTTTTCCTTGGTGTGCACAGCATTAATGTGTTTGCTGAGATAACGACTTCCTACCCTGGTACCACACAGACTACACTCTACAGTGCCAGGATGACGGCTAGATCTGTGTGAAGCAAGTGCCTTGCCTGTATGGAAAGTTTGTTGGCACTGATGGCATCTAAAGGCAGGGGGTAGGCCAAGGCGGTCACCATGATGAACTTTGATGTGACTGTGTAAGGCATCTACTGTTGGTGTCACACTCCCACAATATTGGCATGGGAAGTTAGTGAAATTAGGATGGTGAGTACGGGTATGCTGGTGTAAATGACTAAGATGAGAGAATCGAAGAGGGCAAGCAGGACACTGCAGTTCCCCTAGAGCATGACGTCGCTCATGTTCTCTTGCTCCTGCCTCCTGACTAAACCCCCGTCCACATACTCTACACTGGTAGGGGAACAGACTTGGGTGGTTGGCATGAAGGTGAGCATACAGACCTGACACAGATCCACACTCCTCTCCACATATCTCACATAAAGTCTGATTGTTCCGTATCAGACGTCGCCTTCGTCCACGTCGCCCTTTACTGCAGGTGCTTGTACTTGTAGTAGTCAAGGTGCTATACCCAATATCTGAAGTCTTTGCTTCTTGCACATCTGTCATAGCTTCAGAACTTTCCTGTGTTTTGTTTGCAAAGGGACTGGAAGTTAAAAGATCAGGGTTGTGGCCAGTAGATAAACAATGAATCTGAGCCAGAATGGTGGAATTGAAGGCCATATGGCAGTGGCCACACTGAGTTATGCTTGACTTTGCTGTCTCAGCAGTTTGCCCAGTAACTTTTCCAGGCACAACTTTTTGCCGCAGAGCCTGGAGACAGGTGTCACAGGCAGTGTTGTCTTCATAGGTGAGGAATGACTGGGTGCACATGTGACAATTGCATTCCTTTTGTTGGTCCTGATGCTGCTGTGCCAAATGTTGTGCCAATTGTGTCTTGTCCATGAAGATGGTGGGGCAGTGAGGGCACTTCCTGAAGGCAGAGGGGACGGTCACTATACGACGGGCGGGGGCAGGACTGGAGGAAACTGGAGTCACCTCCCCTCCCACACCTCCTACCACCTGGAACACAGCAGGTGAATCAGCAGTCACTCTCACTCCATCATCCTCATCCCTTAATCTTCAATTGTCTCCCCTTTTTTCAAAATCTTTACTCATTCTCTCAACTCCTTTCACGACATAACACATTTTACAGAAAATCCAGAAAATTAATCTTTGTGACAGATTAAAGTTTCCTAATTTTATATCAATGAGACCTGTTGAACTGGTATTTCTTTACAAACCATTGAAGGACTGGATCACTCCACTAGATCTATTATAAAAATAATTATAATATTGATATACAGTACCAACAGTGTGTACTACAGGGAGGGTAAATTTAAGAACTGCATTTAGAATATATTTCATTTACGTAAAAACTATCGGTCAGTGTAAGGTAATATATGTACTGTTGGCAGCATAAGTTAGCTTCATTTCTATCTGTGTATGTATTAGCTAAAGTGATGATGTAATAAAATTTTAATACAGAAATGACAGCTATAGATCTCATATGGTAAAGTGAAGTGGCAGAAATGTGTGGGGTTGAAGACCTTTCTGTTAAGTTGAGGCAGAGAAGACTGAGATGGTTTGGACATGTGAGAAGAGCGGAGGGGGGTGTATTGAGTGAGGTGGAGGAGGTGAGAGTCGGGGGCCGGTGACCGGTGGGAAGGCCCAAGAAAAAGTGGAAAACGTGTGTAATGGAAGATATGAATTTAATGGGAATAGAAGAACATATGGTACAAGATAGACAGATGTGAAGAGCAGTCATCGCCCGTCCAACCCCATCCTAAATGGGAAAATACGGACGTTACACGAAAATGATGATGATGATGATGGATTAAAAATGATTCAGAATGCAACTACTGTATCTGGTCATATTAGCAATATTAAGTACACGAGACGGACGTGAATTTTTGCTGCCGGCTGTACCAACATACAGTACAACAAATACTGTATATACTTATTATACTGTACTGTACAAGATTTGAAATTCAGTTTCATGAATATAAAATGATAAGAAACAACCTACTGTAGTACATAACATCAAAACATTTTTATCATTTGCCCATTTCACTGTTTGTTACACTATGTGTTTGTCCTCCTTGCAGTGGTCCACATTCTTTGTGCACATTCCTTGCTTTTATTTAATTTTTTAACCTTACTGTACTAGTTTGTACTCTGTACTTTGATTTTTGTACAGGTTGTACAGTTGCCATCAGATGACTCGAGGCCACCCTATCCACGAACATGCTGGTGTTGTATCTGGTATCAGTGAAATATATGACCTGGACTAAAATTCAATCGTCTGCTCAGGTGAAATAAACTCAGTGATAAGTTGTCAATATACAGATTTAAATTTTCTGCAATAAATATCAAACAAATCAAGCTTGTTGGTGTACGAGGTGGCCTCGAATCATCTGATGGCAACTGTACCACAGTACAGTACTGAAATTTGCTTCATGTGTGATCCCTCATGCCTGTCCTCATGTGTGTTTGTAGTACATACCCCTCCCATCTTCTCTTCCACTCTTGCATAAATTAACTTCAGTATCTTCTGCATCACCACCAGCCAATCAATGACGAGTTGGAAGTCTAAATGGGTTTGGTTCTATTGTCAACTTGTCATGTGAGGAATTTAGCATTTAATTTCAATGGGTAAAACATTACATGTCATGCTACTATAATAATGACCTCTCTTCTCTGACAGTCTGTATCATATTCCTTTAGTGAAGAAAGGACTTTACAAGCTTATGAATCAACATAACATTTCATTTAAATTATGCACAAAATAAATGTGATAATTCCTTTTCTTATTAACTTTATTAACTTACAATACAAAAACAATAGGATAGTGGCATAAATCAAAGACTGGTAACCATGGTAGTGGCAGGTGTGGTGATAGCTGCAGTAGTAGTGGTGATAGATATGACAGTACTGTAAGATTGCTGAGAGTCGTCATGGGAAACCAAGAGACCAGACATAGCGCCATCCTGCTCATCATAACTGGGTTGGAATGTGTTATGCCAGAGGCAAGGTGTGCTTGTAAGGATATCTGAAGCAGTGTGTAATGAAGGTGCAACGGGACGGAGAATTGTAATTTCATGGAAAGATGGTGAATCTTGTACAACACTGGTTGTTGTAGGTATGACCATTTGTGTCTCACTGCTTGGTGCAAGAAATTGCATATCAGGTGTCAACTGGCATTCTGAATCTTGTACTGGTTGTCCATCTTTTCCTCTAGATATCAATTCTTGTGATATACTAGGATCCCTTGGCAAGAGATGAGGTATTTTCATCCTTTCCATGCCCTTGTCTTTCTTCTTACAATCATAATCTAAATGGCTAACTTGGGATGAAGTTGCCTGAGAGTAGAAGGGTTGTGTGGGTCTCACCCTCTTCCTATATTTTCCTTGATATTCTAGGCAAT
Source organism: Petrolisthes manimaculis (assembly GCA_034508575.1). Lineage (NCBI taxonomy): Eukaryota > Metazoa > Arthropoda > Malacostraca > Decapoda > Porcellanidae > Petrolisthes > Petrolisthes manimaculis. The sequence goes on from JAWZYT010003307.1 coordinate 76,766, forward strand.
GAACACGGCGTATATGCCTAGCTAGGGCATTTGGCTTCATGAAACTTGCCTTACACACATGGCAACTATGAGGCTTCTCTCCCGTGTGAACCCGTCGGTGATACATAAGTGCTGACGAGATTTTAAAACCCACGCCACAATACTCGCATACATACTTTTTTACATTGTCATGAACTCCAGCAACGTGAGTGCGTAGGTCTGAGGGCTGAAGGAACTTCTTGCCACATACTTCACACAAATGTCGTCTAACCTCCTGTCCCATGTGGTTCCTTTTGCGGTGATTGAGTAAGTTTGAAGCATCAAAGTAACTGGCAGGACAATCTGGACAGGTGTAAATTTTTTCTCCTGTGTGACTATAGTTGATGTGGCGTTTTAAACTGCTGTATGATACCAGTTTGTCACACTTGGGACACTTGCAAGTTCTTTTACTACCTCCTTGGATCTTTTTGCACTTTTGAAACTTCCCTTTTGCAGTATGGGTCTTTTGGTGACTTAAATATGAATCTATACCACTCCTCACGTCCATATCACACAGGGTACATTTAATTATCTTTATATCTAGGTGAGCGACCTTATAATGTTTCCTGAGGTCTTGATTACTGTGATAAGTAGTTGTGCAGGAAGGGCACTGTACAGAAAAGTAAGGCACTGAATTATGAGCTTGCTTGGCATCATTGCCGGAGGAGGCTTGTTTCGGTGCAGGTTGAATTGCATCTTCACACTTCTCCATATTATCTTTCACCCTGTGGCACTGGGCAGGGGACTGGAAGTCAGGAGGATCCCAATATTGATCAACAGAAGTCTTCTCTGAGTCCATAGGGGGAGGCAGGCACTGCGTTGTAATGGAGTGCTGGGTGGTGGCCACTTCCTGCAAGAGCAAGAGTGCTGATTTCATACTCCCAAGTACAAAAAAACTTCTTTGCTAGCACACACATTTTTCTTATATATTCCAGTAAATAGTGGTATTAAATAATAACATAAAAAAAGGATAGATATCATGCCAAACCTTGTTAGTGTACCAATTTATTTTTTCAACACAGAAAATGGTACAGTACTTAACAATCTATCTATCTGTAGCTCTGACACCTCCTTCCCTCCGGGAACTCCCTCCAAGGGGGTGGCCGCGGCAGAAGTGTCTCCAGTTTTCCCTGTTCCAACACTCCCTCCTTACTTGTTCAAACCCTCCTCTGACCCTTATGTTTCTCTCCTTCACATACTCTTCCACTGTTTTGCCATCTAACTGGCGGTCTGCCTCTCACACCATGTCCCACAACTTCACTTCCATACACCTTCTTTACAAACTCTTCACCTTGCATTCTCTCTACATGTCCAAATCATCTTAAAGTATTACGCTTCACTCTCTCAACCACTCCACACTCAATACCAATTGCCTTCTCACTCATACCACATCTTTCGTACACACTCTCATTACTTTCTCCATCCCACCTAGACACCTCACATTCTCCTCTCAAGTAGCTCATTTCCACAGCACCTATCCTAGAATGTCCATATCTCTGATGCATATGTCAGTGTGAGGATTATACTGTTCCTCAGTCCCCTCTTCACCTACATACTCACACTTCTACCCTTCATAATCCTTCCCAATGATCCCATGACTATCCATTTCAAATCATGATAATTACTTTCTACAGTATTTATCAATTTCCCCAATAAAAATAGAGTACCAGGTAAATAAAGTACTGTACAGTACAAGCCTATGAAATGTGCAACTTATTTAATATCTTGACATACAGTATGCAATACTCCTACATAATTGTCTAAAGTTCAGTGCAACTTATCTTCATTGATCATCACATACATCTTCCACCATTAAATTCTCCTAGTGTCCATGTAATGTATAATTTATTAAACAAAAACAAAATAATGTTATGGTATCTTTAATTCCTCAAAATAAAAAGTAAATTTTCACTTCTATATGCAGAACGAACAAAGCATCATCATTTCCCACTCTTATAAGTCCTCCATTTTCGCATCATTAACCATTATGAAAGACGGAAATAATGTGCTATTTACTAACAAATATTTACTAAATTGCCTAGACCAATAGCTAAGAAGTGAATTGAGGCAGTGAAAGAGGACTGGTATGTTACCCTTCCTAGAAGTATTGGTGCTTAATTCTGTTGTCCTCAGAGCACCTCATGTGACAAGGCAACAAAAACAACAGTTTTCCTGAAACATATCTGTACAGTAAAGAACCTGTAATACTTCCACTAGTATTACATATTGCTAGTATATTTCAGCATTACAGTAGCACTTTCTCTTTGCAATTTACAATTCCCCTGACTATAATTTCAATCATCACAGCACTTGATATATGACTAATATTGGCATTTATCTCAAATTGTCCACCATATTTCCATTGCTATACACTCCCAAATTTGGATAATTGTAGAATGGCTCCCACTGAAAGAAATGGCGACATATTATTATGTGAAGTATTACTAAGAAGATACACTGTATGCCACATGTGTGTCAACTGAACCTGATTATGCTATTTGTTAACTGGGAAGATACCGATCAGCTTGGCCAATAGTATCTACAAATTTTCCATACTATATCAGTTTTCATACACCACATAGACAACACCACCCTGTTCAAGCTCTAGGTCATGTTCTTTATTGAGTTCTTGTGTTGTAGAAACAGAGGATATCACTTCTCTGCCCATTTCCATTGGCACAGTTATCTGCACCACCTCAGGCATGTGTCCAGTGCCCTCTTCTAAAGTGATTTGCTGGATCTCCTTTCCTGCTGATGAGTGGGGATGCTGCCTGCGAGCTATACTACGATCGTCCTGGTTCTTTGGTCGACCCTGTTTAAAGTAAACACCAGTATACTGAGCTCTGTGGTCATGCTCCATATGTCTCTTTAGGTATGAAGGTACACGGAATACTCGGCCACACAGGTTGCAGTGATGAGGTCGCTCCCCTGTGTGAAGCCGTTGATGGTATGTTAAAGAAACCTTGCTTTTGTAGCCTTTGTTGCATACAGAGCACCAATAGTTCCTCTCCCCGTAATGTACGCGGGACATGTGGATTCGAAGGTCGGAAGGAGTGAGGAAAACTTTTCGACAGATATCACACATATGTTTCCTCACTTCCTCCCCCATGTGAACTCGCTTAACATGGAAATGAAAACTAGCTTTGTTGTGATAAATGGCTCCACATATGCTACATTCAAATTTTTTTTCTTTTGTGTGGAGGTTCATGTGAATTTCAAGATTTTTGACTGATATACCACAAATTCTGCATGTCTGGAGAGAGCGACTGTGATTTCTCATGTGATATTTCCACTGAACTTTATGAGCAAAGGATTCCCCACACAGTGTGCATCGCACAGGTTTCTTGTCATATCCAGCTTCCTTGGGGTGCTTGAATTTGAGATGAGCTACATATGTAGAGTAGTTTTTCAGTATGATAGGGCAGAACTTGCAGCTATACCCCTCAAGTTCTGGGTGAACAACAAGTAAGTGTCTTTTAAGCTGATCTACTTGTCTGTACTTCAGCCTACATGCTGGACATTGGTGGGAACCATATTTGTGTCCCCACCTGTGTGACTTGAGCATCCTTTCTGTTCTAAAGGTTCGCTCACACTCATTACATTGGAATGGGAACAAGTTAGAGTGTTCATGGTGTTTATGAAGGTACAGCTTTGTGACAAACATAAAACTAGCCTGGCAGAGATTACAGACGTGAGGAAGAGCCTCTCCTTTTGCAGAAGCCTCTTCTTCATGAAGGGACAAATGATTCTCATAATCAAGTGCCATGATTTCTTTCTCACATACTTCACATGTTCTTATGGCTCCACTACTATGTTCCTTAGCTAGATGGGTCTCATAAACATCGTAGTCCAAGAATTTCTTACTACACTCTGTACAGGTGATTTCAAATCCAGAACTATGGAAATTCTTGAGGTGAGAGAGTAAATGTTTTTTGATGGAATACCTGACTGGACACACAGGACACTCCATCACACCATCATAATGATGAACGATGTGACTTCTCAAGGTTATGCTGTCATAACACATCTCATTACACAAGTAACAACAACGCATGCTCTCCTCATGGCACTTATCCATGTGGTACTCCAATTCAACTTTCTTTTGGAAGGTAAAATCGCATTCTAAGCACTTCTGGCATTGATGACTACTAACTTTGTTGCTCTCTTCTTCATCAGAACCAGGCACAGCTCCTTTGGGATCTTTGGTAACAGAGTCTGATGTCCAGTTTTCTTTGGTACCCAATTCTGAGTTTTTATTTGCACATTTGTAAATTTTAAATGAATTTCTTAAGCCTTCAAGGTACTGGGTGTAGGCCCGAGTACAATGATCTTCTGAGTGCTGATCGTATGTCCCCTCATCTTCAAACTCTTTCTCACACCAGGGACACGTGAAGTTTACCCTCAAAGGCGCTTCTTCAGTCCCGTCTTCCTCAACCTCCATATGAAGATCTTTAGGGCGTTTGTTCTGGACATAGGGGTAAGACATTCCAGTATCAAGTTCATTAGTATCAAAATCTGGGTGCTCGTGGCGGACGTGTCGACGGAGCTGAGAGTGGAAGTGGAAGGTTCTGTTGCATACAGGACAGGTAGGATGTCCAGAGGATTCATCATCACCACTTTCACATTTCTTCAGGCTCACAGCAGTTGTCTCGGCCTGGAAAGACCAAACAGCAGGCGTCAGTACCGGGTCCCGTGCGAGTCAACACTACTTTTCACTGGTAAACTTGATAAGACAGTTGTGGCTAGATTACATACTTATGGTCAGGTAATGTTCACCACACATACAAGTTTAAACTAAGATACAGAACTGTTAGTACATTAACTCTTTCCATCCATAAGAGGCACTAAAATTGAAAAAAATACGAACAAAATACTTTTTTTTTTGCCCTTATACAACTTTTTTCCAAGGAAAAGATGTCATATGAATCAACATACAGTACATAAAAAAAAATTATTATTGTAGGTTTTCACACCTTACAATGAACAGCATTCACTCAAGATTCAAATGTTTCTCATGCACACACAATGTTTATAACTGGTACTCATGAATCAATATTACATAATATGATAGTACTGTACAGTATAGTATTTTTATAAACTGTACCAGGCCATCCTCCTTACGTTTATCATGCATCTATAAGATAGATGAGACACCATTCATTTTGACAATGGGCAGGGCTGAATGCCACTTATACAAAACTGTATTATTGAGCTACTTTTTTGGGAATGATGACTGTAAGTGAATGTTACGAGGGCTCACTACGTCACATATGTTATTATAGCAAATATTCTCTAATAATGATATTATCATGATCGAACACAATAGAGTTAAGAATGAGAATGGATGTTACACACAAATTAAATCTGCTAATTTTGGTAATTTTTTCTTCATTCCATTGCTTTCAAATTTGGCAGGAGCATATGGTGAGAGTTTATTTGGCTCTACAACCACTCTTAAGGGATTGGTCAGTAAACTGATTACTGCACCCACAGTAACACTTAAACCCTCCAAGAATGCAATCCCTCAACCTTCTACCTCTCTAGTGCAGGTAGTTTGATTTTTCAAGTTTCATGTCATATCCTGGTCTTACACAGTTATAGTGCTTATTCTATAATCAGAATGACTAAGTTTCAGTCTCATACATCGCATATATACCCCACAGTGGAGTGCCAAAAGTATTGGCAAAAATTATCTCCAAAAAACATAGAAAACACCCAACCATATTTCAAGATGCTGTGATTACGATATAGCTGCTCTCTCCAGATACAGTAGTGATAAGTTTAAAATAAGGTGGTGTCATCCAGTGGGATAGAAGGAAGCAACCAATAAGTTAAAGCTACAATGTCTCCATTTTGTGTTACACGTTATATACCTTCACCTCATAACTCCACTAAATAATCTCAGTCTCACATGAGTCTCAAGCTACTGACAGCCTACATACCCAAGGTGGAAAGAGAAATAAAAAGATCTATCAGTATGTCCCATGTGCCATAAGTGGCTCAGTGTTATTTCACTTCATTTACTGCAATAATTCTAAATACAGTACTGTATAGTAAATACATGTATTAATTACATAATAATTTCTGTATACAGTATCTTTCTCAAACATAGATACATATTCCAGGCTTAATCATACATACCATCATTGTACACGTTAAGAATAAAATTAATGTACAGTACTGTACTGTACAATTTAATCAGAATGAGAAGTTAATTCTGATGCTGTAGGGTTGCCCAATTTGGAAACTGTTGCCACTTTGGGTGAGGTGGATGCAGAAGTGTCAATGGAGTAATTGAGTGAGATAGATGCAGTAGGATCGTTGGCTTTTGTTTACCCAAATTAATTACTGTGACCATTTTCTTAGAAAGGGCTGAAGGGCTGTCATACACTGAAGTATTTTGGATTTCTTGAATTATGTTTCCCCAAGGGAATGAACAATATACACTCCCTCCTCACCACACAATTCTGGCAAGGTACACAAATCTTCCACTACAGTGATAATCTCTGAGTTGTTCACTTTAACACTCACACATGGTTCACGTTCACTCTCTTTTGCCTTTGCTATATCCTTGTCCTGAGTAACATCTCCACTCACATCATCCGAGACGTAAATTTTCACAATACCAGAAGACTCATGGGTGATGTTTTGAGCACTAACACTAGGTGCATCTAATTTTGGCATCACTATACCTGTGCCAGCTTTGCGTTGCGGTTTACGGTACACATAAGAATATGGCAAGTGATGTGTACCTTCCATATGAGTTTTGAGTGTGGAGGGTCGATGGAAACCCACACCACACTCCTTGCATTTGTATGGTCGTTCTCCTGTGTGCACTTTGAGGTGATATGTTAGAGCAGACTTGTTTTTGTATGCTCGACCACAAAATTCACAGAAATTCTGACGTTTATGCATGTGCACCTGTTCTTGATGGGTTCGAAGCAAAGAGCTACTTATAAAACTTTTTTTACACACATGACAAGCATGTTTTTTTGCATTCTGATCATGCCGTTGTTTGATATGGACTATTAGGCTGGATTTTAAAAAGAACACTTCTCCACACTCTTTGCATGGGTATTGCACAGCTCGAGTGTGAAGGTTCATGTGGGCATCAATATGGACAAAAAACTTTTTACATACTGGGCATTCACTTTTTGGGGCATTTTGTTTATTCATACCATGTATCTTAGCCATATGCTTCTTTAGTAATATTCGATTAGAAACACAAGCACCGCACTGTGTGCACTTTAGTTCTCTGCGATCCTCAAGCAAATCAGCATGAGATGTGCGGCAGTGATACACATATTTACTGTACGAGTCAAACTTGTCACTACAGTATTCACAGTCAATGAGGTTGACATCTGGATGTGCCATGTTGAAGTGTCGTTCTACATGTAGACGTTGCCCAAATCTCAACTTACATACAGGACACCAACAAGAACCATTATCATGACCATCCTGATGAAGACGCAGGGCCCGAGTACCCTTGAACCTGTGGCCGCATGTACTGCATTCATGACTGTATTTCTGAGGGTGGCGATTATGATTATGACGTGAAAGGGCAGCAGGACTAGGGAAGGGCACATTACACTCATGGCATACATGTTGCTTTCTTTTACCATATTGATTTTTTTGTTTTCTGGGTTTTCTTAATGTTTGAAACCCCTCAGTTGCTGGTACACTATCCTGATGTTCTGCAAGGTGTTCCTTCATTTCATCCTCAGGTATTAACTCTTGACAATGCTGGCAAGTTGAAGCCACATCTGCGTCCGTCACTCCCTCATGTGGATCCTTTCTGTGGTTACGGTAGTCATGGAAACTGGCAGTGATGTAAGGGCAGAATTTGCATTTCAATAGGTAGTCTCCAGCATGATTAGCTTCAAGATGTTCTAGGAAAGGATACTTGCGCCCAAAATGAATGCCACAAAAATCGCACTTGAATGAGCCTAGAAAGTGTTGAACGATGTGAAATTCCAGCACCGACTGATTTTGAAATCTTTCTTCACACAACCTACAAGCATGGGGCAATTTCTCAGGATGAGTATTTCTCAAATGTCGAAGGTGATCTGCAGGAGTTTTGTAAATCAAGCCACATACAGTGCAGTCATTCATTTTCCTAGGCCTTCCACGTTTAAGAGGTGGCTGAGAAGCACAGGCAAGGGTTTCAGCTAAACCTCGCTCTTTCAAAAGCTGAGCATACTGCTTCAGGCACTCACCGATATGCTTCTTATTATGCTGCTGTAATTCGGCCTCAGTTTTAAAAGCTTGGGGACAGAACTCACAAGAAAACAAAGTAGCTCTTTTTGATTTAAGAGTTTGTCGAGTAGGGCAATTACTGTAATGGTGAGATATAGATATCGCTGTGCTTTCCTCTTTCCCACACCGCTCACACTGGTAGCTACAGTGGTGTGATGTGACACTGACAATTGAGGTGAAGGTGAGATCACAGGACTGGCAGGTGATGGTGTTGTGACCACTGGCATCTATTCCGAGGGTGAGATGCTGGGAGAGGCAAGGTGTCATCTGCAGCAAGCTTGCCAGGTCACCCACACCACTCAGAGTCTCATGTGGAAGATCCTTTACTTCCACCACAGTAGCCTCATCATCTTCTTCGTTTCCCTGGGGGATATATTGTTCCTGTTGTACTGTGTGAAATTATAATTCCACCTTGCACTCCAAACATTACATCCTTTTTCTTTAAGAACAATGCTCGTAACTAACATGTTTCTACTTTTTCTAAAACTATTACTGCTTATAAGAAATTTTGTATCCCTAAATACAAGTGAAAATGTAAATGCTGTTGTATATAACATATTATATTGTACAGTATACAATAATGATTTAACATGAGTGAATGGTTCCCAATTGAGGTAGGACTCCATCAAGGTTTGTGATGTCACCATGGTTGTTTAATATTTATATGGACAGTGTGGTAAGAGGTAAATGTTAGGGTGATGGAGAGAGGACTGAGTTTGGTGGACAGAGGAGGTAGAGTTGGTCCTAAATCAAAGACTTTTTACTGATGATTGGTGGCAGTCAGAAAATACACTGAATATGTTAGTGCAGGAGGAGGAAACCGAGAGTGAATGTAGCAAAGACCAAAGTAATGAGATGTGAGGGGAGCAAATGGTAAAAGGATGAATATAATGCTGGATGGTGAGATATTGGGGTCAAAAGTGATGGTGGATAGCAAAATAGAGACAGTGGTAAAATCTAGAGTAAATGAGGAAGGAAAGGGGTTAGGAGGAATGAATAAGATGTCTGGCTGTAAGTCAATTAAAAGGATGTAAAGAGAAAGTTGTACAAAGGGATGGCATTGCCTACTGCTCTGTATGGAGCAGAAACATGGAATATGGGAGAAAAGAAGGTTGAATGTAGTAGAGATGAAATGTCTGGGGAGCATGTGTGGTGTGACTCAACTGGACAGAGATAAGAATGAGGAAATGAGGAGAAGGACAGGTATCATGGGAGAGTTAGCAGGACGTGGAGAACAAACTGTGTTAAGATAGTTTGGAAATGTAGAGAGAATGGAGGAAAATAGAATGGCAAAGAGGATAGGGGGCTCAGAAGTGGGAGGTGTAAGGAGGAGAGGAAGGCCACAGAATAGATGGATAGACACTGTGAAAGGAGCTCTGAGTGGCAGAGGTATATCTGTGTAGCAAGGTAGAGTGATTCCAAGTGGAGGTGGGTGATGAATGCTTGAAGAATGGACACCGCTTCACGGTCCTTGTGGAAGGGGCATGCATTGGCCCATGGACCAGCTGGATATGGGAGGGGGAGTTTGCTCTGTAGTGAAGTGGCAGGGGTAAACCGGCTTTGGCTGTCAGGCCTTGCTATGGATGCAAACATAGCTGTACCCCTTGTAGTCCCACATGGATATGCAGTTGCGCTGTAAAGGTTGCTTCCTCCTCCAACAGGGATCAGGGGGTTGAGATATAGTGTGTGTATGTGTGGGAGGGGGGAAAGTCTTCTAAGTTTGGGCATTTGTGTTTTGGAGGGTGTGTGATGTGGCAGGGCTACCTCCGGCATGGAGATTAAGGCCTGATATATATACAGTATGTACTATTCACATGGTATTCTCAATATACTTTTCTCTGTAACATTGACCTCTATTTGGTACGTAAGAAGCAATTTTGAATTCCCAGTAAGAGATAATATTGTAATCCATTCACAAACACATAATGCCCTCTTTCATGTTGAATATGCACCTCTTAATACAAGATTATTGCTGTAGCATTAAGAGAACACTTTGTTAATGAAGGTTAGGGACTAATAGCTTTGCATTTCCTGCCAGTCACACGGTGCAACTTAACATGTTAATAAAATGTGGAAGGTAAGACGTGGCAAAAATAACAAGCAATGTTGCTTCAATTTGTACATTTAAGATTAACATCAAGTGTCATGGACATAAACAACTCAGGAAATTTTCTAGAACAGTACTGGGTTGATGATAACTATCCTTAAATTTAATAGCTGAATTAAGGTGCTATTTCAGTAGAGTATTATGTACAGTTTCAGTATCCGAGGCAATTAAGGTAGTGATTATCTGGAAACCGTCCAGGATTCGTGAAGAACTTGAAAACTTCAATCCTTCCATGAAAAGATATTAAACAGTTCCTACCTTATCAGTGGATCATAAAACTGAAGGAAGCAATAGAAAATATGTTAGTTCTCTCAGTATTATACATGTATGTACAGTCGACCTCAAATATTCGTATAAATCAATTTAACATCAAGGGTTCGTAACAACTATGGGTAGTTGCTAGTCCAGTATCTGCAGTAAATTAATATTTGGATCAGTGACTTCCCATCATATTCCATTAGGAGTTTAAATATCCATGGTTGACAGGGTAAACTGTCCAAATAATTACTTTACAATTGTAGTGGCATAATCCCTCTACAAATATATCTCAGGAAATATTTGAGTCAATATTCCTCCAGTAAGCTACACTAGTTTCTGAAGAGGAACACTTCATGCTATACGTATTTCTAATTCTAATAATATTAGTTACTAGAATTCCATAATTTCGGGTTTGCTCAAAACACAAATAATTAGTCATCATTCCCCCCAGATAATTCATATCTAAGAATATACAGTACCGAAGGTTAGAAAAAAAAAATCATTATCCCTCTCTTTGGTACAGGGTACCTGTATTTTGTTTTTGGTACAGTATACTGTTATATACTGTACATGTTACAGTATTACAATCTGACCCTGGAGAATAAAGACACATCAGACAGAAGTGGTTGATGTAATAATGACAAACAATTATAATTACAGTACAGTATACCAGATACATAAAAGCTTCCTTAACTCCATCATCCAAGCAGCTGAAGTTGGATTGATTAATCCAAGACAATATCCCTGTACAGTACTCAAACTGGCCAATTCAAATACAGTACAAGGTTATTGTTTTCTGTTTGGAGACAACGATTGATGGTGTATACGATGGGTCAATTGTTTTGTCAATGGAGCCGTTGTATCGGTACCACGCCATCATATGCACCACAAAAATGCTCTTGAATATGGCCCTATATATCATCCATATCACTGACAGCATTACTGTATTGATAATAATGTCTCCAGGCCTGTCTTTCACTTTATTATTACACTACAGTACTTATTAACCCCTTTCAATATTAACGACATCTATTCAGCCATTCACCCACGCAAATAGAATAAATATCCTACAAAGAATTTTATATACAGTACAGTACAGTATTCATCTCGGCTGACTACCTAACAATGCCTTATCTCTACTCAAGCCATCAAACCTAAATATTAATTCCAGAAATCACTCACTAGTTTTACACAAATAAATACTGAAGCTCTCAAAAATCTCCTACTTTACTAGTTTGAAAAAAAAAAAAAAAAAAAAAAAAAAAAAAAAAAAAAAAAAAAAAAAAAAAAAAGACTTAGTTATTATGTTTTAGTGGAGCGCACTAGCACACATCTGATAGTTCCTTACTTATCATTATCCGTACAACATTACTAGAAATTTATCATTACATTACAGTACACTGTTTTTATCATTATGAAACCGTTGTAGTAATGTCATACAGCATTTTATAAGAATGAAATCAGCAAACCCAGTTACTCCTTCATTTACAACAGTACAGTACTCTACTACTGTGATTTAATCACACACTTTGAGTTTAAGTTATATCCAGGAGCCTACAATTCCTGGAGGTAACATTTATGACATTTACAGTGCACTTGCAGTGTTTGTTTGCAATATTATTCTACTACTGTATCTCTACATAAATGATTTGAGTATCTGTGCTAGTGCCTTGCAAGTTTTGGATGTGTTCTTGTGAAAGTGTGTCTGTGAGTGCTTCTGGCATATGGATTGTATCCTTCCCCTCCACCATCTGCATGGATTCCTCAACACCCTCCAATGCCTCCATATCCCCTTCCCCAACTACCTCCACTACAAGACCATCTTCACCAACATCGGTAATCATTTGACAAGTAACATTACTCTCCCTTGCAACCACTGGTGCTAAATCTATAATAGTAGATTTCTTTTGTGAATTAATCAAACATCCTTTGGAATCTTCATCTGTAGGCTTCTTCCTCTTGTCAGTTAGGTCAGTAGCCTGAATATGTGGTGCAGCTGTACGGATGTAGTTCCGTGTATGGTGGTGGATGCTGTGCACTCTGGCTAAGTGAGTTGTCAATTCAGATGGTCGAATGAAAGCAGCATCACAGGAAGTGCATTTGTGAGGGCGTTCCCCAGTGTGAGTTCTCCGGTGATATGTTAGATCGCCTGCTTTGAAGTAGGCATGGGAGCAGAACTCACACTTATATCGCCGAATGTTTTGATGTGAAGCTTTGTGACGCATTAGCTCACTACGTGTGATGTACGACTTGCTGCATTGATCACATGAAAATCTAGCATACTGGTCTCGTTTATGGTGACGTTTTATGTGGTCTGAGAGTCTAGAGGGGTTATAAAATGTTTGGCTACAGTAGGAACATTCTTTCTTGTGCTCTTTTGTGTGCTTTTCATTGATGTGTTTAGCAATCAAGTACTTACTGAATTGCTTACCACAATGCTCACAGTCTACCAGTTCAGGGTGGCGGGCAGCCCTGTGCTGGCTAAGTTCTCGACCCGAGTGAAATTTTTCTCCACACTTTGCACATTGAATATTGCGAACTAAGCCCAGGTGGTCAGGGTGGCGAATAATAGCGTGAGTAAAGAGTGCATAAATTGATTTAGCTGAGTACGAACAATGATGGCAGCGAAAAGATGCAGTGTCACCATGAACAATATCACAATGACTCCTTAAGTGTGCAAACTTGGCAAACTGGCGGCAACACAGGGGACAGTTAATAGCACCTGTTGTATGTGTTTCCATATGATCCAAGAGACCACCATTTGATTGGTACCTTAGAAAGCACACCTGACACTGAAAGCTTGACTGTTTTCCATGTACTCGCTGAATATGAGACTTCAACTCTGAAGGTGATTTTAGACTTTTCTGACATATCGTGCAACAAGTATTATTCTCCTCTTCCACAATAGATCCAAACCCATCCCTCCCCTGGTTTCCTTTGTCCACAATAGCTCCAGCCTCAGCCTGATGTGTTTCCATATGAGCACAATAATCTTCAAGAGCAGAAATGGAGTTTCGACACACAGCACAAGTAAATGCAACTGGTATATCACTGTGTTCATTTTGTACATGTGTCTGAAAGTCAGAGATGTCGGAGAATGCCACGGAGCAGATAGGGCAGATGAGCACTGGGCCATGGACCCTAAGTACATGGCTACTCAATTGGCGGAATGTGCGAAATCGAGCCTCACATAATAAACATATCCGGGTAAGGGTTTCAGGGTGATGCTCAGCATAATGCCGCTGGGTGTCCCCAAAGGGAATGATGCCACACAGATCACAAGGTCGGTAGGAGGCTGGGCGAGGGCGGGTCCGGGGACTGGAGGGGAGAGTGGGGCAGATCACAATGGCATTGCCAGGGCATGGGGCCTCCTGGGGCCAATCTCTTGTGGTGATATTGGCAGCCTGTCCGATGATCACTTCACCCACGCTGGCCTGCAATATACACACATGGCCTCACTTCCTGTGTAGTCACTGACTCTCCAAAACTAAATAATTGTACTTCATTGCTGTGTTTCTCTTTTTATTATCAAGGCAGGGCTTATTCTGAGGTTGCTCAACTTATGGTGAGTGAAGAGAAATTTAGTGATAAGAGCGAACCTGGTTAGTGTTTATAGATGTTCATTGCTGGTGATAATTTGCTCAATAACAGAATATTGAAGGTATAGATTCAATATCTTTCACATCAGATTAAATATAATCATAGGTTGCATTACCCAAATTATCTTGCTCTTGGATTTTTGTACAGTAGCCCAAAGCAGTTTAAAATTATGGAAATTTGACAAATTCAGGAAGACTTTAAATGACACAACCAGTAACCATTAACAAAAATGGGTATTTTCTTTTATCATAGCTCTGAGATATAAAGCAAGCTAACGGTTCAAGAACTTTAGCTTACCTCTCTTTCCCTCCTTTACCTCTTTAAGTGTGTTCCCTACCAGCTAACACAATTGGATATGAAACTGCACAATGTTGGAAACTTACAAAATCACATACTATACTTCATTTGGTGGACAAAAGTTAGCTACAAAAAATCAAGACAAATCCACAACATTAATGAATATGCACTAGCACATCCCACCCTATTAATCTTTTGCCATCACGTAATTCATCTGAAGGATCCTCTGAATGGTATTGAGTACCCTTGTTGAGGGAAGGTTTCCTTAAATGTGACAAAAGTACTCGATGCAGGGATGAATCAAACTCTTGTAAAGTTTACTTAGTTGGGAGGATATAAAAAACATGGGGAATATTAACTCATAGTATAGAAGATGCCTGACCATATCAAAAGATGCTTTGTTCATGATACAGCTGGCTTCTCCAGAGAGTTGCCATCATCTGGTGAGACAGAAGAGAAGCAACCAACACCTATAACTTCCACTGTCTCCATCCAATATGAAACATATAAAGCAACCAACACTTGTAAGTTCCACTGTCTCCATCTAATATGAAATATATAAAGCATCCAACACCTCTATCTCAAGGCCTCATAAGAGTCACAGGATCCTGACAACCTATAGTCCTGAGGCCTAGATATAAAAAACGTTATACAGTATGAGGCTTCAAGGAAAGATTGGATGTAAAATGTGGGCTGGGTAAGAAGACAATTAGAGATGAATGTGGGATGGTTTAGAGGGTGATGCATAAAATATTGTGGGGGTTTGGATATGTGGAGAGAATGCAAGATGGGGAATTTTCAATGATATAAGAGTGAAGTTGAAGGACTAGATGTGAAAGGCAGATCACTAGTCAGATGGGTGGAGTATGTGAGGGAGAGGAAGGCAAGTGGAAGAGAAGTGCTTGACTGAGCAAGGAGGGAGTGCTGAAACAGGGAGAAATGGAGATTCTTCTGCAATGGCCAACCCCTTGGGTTGGTGTCAGAGCTATAGATACTAATTTCCTTGGTACTTTTTACTTAAACATTATGTAAATCTTACGGCGCTCAGTACCATCAGTCAATAAGAACGAAAGTAATGACCCTGAGAAACCTGGACATAATCATCTCATCAACAATAATGCCTGATTCAACCTATCACACAACAGAAAAGAAACAAAATGATGTCTGTATCATACATATGCTGTTCTGCGCTAGTATACTCTATTTTCGCCCGAATACTCAGCAAGAATTTGATGTACTGTAGGCTCCTTCCCTCTGGTATGACTGGAATTTTTCACTTGTTTAAATTCCTTGTCTATGACATTTTAAAGTGTGTAATTCTTAATTCTTATATCTTTATATAGGTACAATACCATTACTAAACCTCCTCCCATAACTTGAGGATTTTAAATGAAAAGAAACAAAGTACTAAACATGCTTTATTTATGACCAACACAATTCAAAATTCCATATAACAGCTGAAATTTTCTTGAGAATATTTGAAACATATCAGGCATAGTAATTTACTTAGTCTGCACCAACATCTGGTCCGTTGAACAGTGACACATGGTTTAAGAGGTCCAGAGGCGTGATTTCATGTCGAATGAAGCTTTCCCAATGTTCAAAGATTTTAGCCTGTAAACGAGAGTACTTAGCCCTCTGACACTTCACCTGTTCCTCCTCAGAGATCAAAAACACTTGATTTTCATCAAATATGGACTCCTTGTACAGTAAAGTGATCAGCTGATAGAACCCCATATTCCGCTTGTTTGCTTTATGAGTAAGGCGTTTCAACCAACCCTCGAAATCATTCTTAGTTCTGATGGGCCTCTTGAAGACTGACCACCGTGGTGGTGGCCACAACGAATTATCTAACCAGGTGAATTTGACAAAATTCACTAAGTCCTTATAACATTGGCTTGAGTCTTCTGTGGATTCTGTAAATTCTACAAACATGGTTGGAATTTCTGTAACTGGAAGGAAAGGTAAGGCCATCACTTGTCTGCAGAACTTTTGTGTTGACTCACTGTTGTGGTAACTTGGTACCAGCTCCAATTCATGGATTTTCTGCCACACTACCTGGTTGAAGCTGAAGTGGCATCCATATAGCCGAACTGTGGGAAGGATCTCCATTGCAGCTGCCCACAGTGTTGCCTCATAGTCCAGAGTAATGCTGTGCACCTGAGGCATCATGGGCATAAGCTCCAGGATCTTGAGCAACACAGCCACATAATCTTCCTTCCGTCTCTCTGACATAAGGATAAACACCATGGGGATTTGTTTGGATGAAGCTCCTGACTTGACAAACACATGAATGGAGAAAAGTTGTTCAAATGGTCTTGCTACAATGGAATATCTTGCATCACAGTACCAACTTCTGGCTTTAGCAAGAAGGCTAGCCATTGAAGGTGTAGTAAAGATTAGATGTCTTTTGCCAGCAATGAAGATGTCAGCTTGCAGAAAACCTTGAGGAATTGCAGATTCATTTAATTCAAATTCTAAAGACGAAGGATCCTTGGGTCTTGCAGCTCTCCTCTGATAATTGACACTTCTGATTAGATTTGCCAACTTAATAGGTCCCGGGGACTCTGTGCTGAACTCGGCTGCGAGCACTCTCTTCACTATTGAGGCTGCTGATTCATGAGGTCTTGCTCGAGCCTCCTTATTAAGCCGACCCAAAAACTTTGCTTTGGAGAGAGCACCTAGATCAGGGGGATGGCAGTGCTCCACCTGTCCACACACGAACACAAAACCATTCTGACGCACAGTTGCACGGCAATACACTTTGTCATTTCTGATGGTGCACCTCCATACTGCAGCTGAAAGTAAGAGGGCACATTGACAGCTACTAAGAAAAATATTTTTAAGGTATATAGGTAATAACCTCATTCTACTCATACCTGAGAATTAACTAGGCTTATTTGACTAAATACAGTAGTACTGTATGTCTAAACTAGACTCCTACAGAAAAAAAGATTGTATATAAAAAGAAAATGTTATCAATTTCTGACCCAGCTCAAGTGAACACTGCCTAATATCCAATATAATCAATTAGTGTATTTACTTATTTATTGCCAATAAAAACACCAGTAGTACATCATACCTCAATGTCGTTAAGTCTTTAACTGCTAACTACTGTACAAGTAAGGTAATCAACTGCAACTAGTTCATATAACAGAAATGATCAAAGTAAAATAGATATCACACAAGTACATTTCCTTCAAACTCCAATGAGTCTGGGGGCAACAAATCTGAACCAAAAAAGCAGGAGGAAGGATACATAATGAAGGCTGATTGATTGATATTTGGTGCCACAACAGCGAGGTCATATAGCACCCGAGGAAGGTGATCAAGAAGTGGGATTGATTGATTGATTGATGTATATTAGGCGCCGCAACATCGAGGTCCTATAGTGCCAGAAAAAGGTGATAGAGAAGTGTGACAGCAAGCAGGAAGGAATTGAAAAGAAAAGAGGGACAGTTGAAGAACTGAAAGCTAGTGGCTGGGGCCGAAGGGGCGCCAAAACCCTGTAAGTATTGCTCACATTACTCCAGGCAATACCCCCCTACGGGATCAAGAAGTGGGACACGAAGCATAAAAGGTAACCGATGAAAAAAAGGAACAGTTGGAGAAGTGAAAGCCCCTTTTAGTCGCCTTTTACGACAAGCAGGGATTATGTCCCCAGGGGGGACATAATGAAGGAAAATATACTGGTGTGATGGACACTAAAAATAATGCTAGCTTGGGACAACAGTACAGTACCAGTGGCAGTTCCCTTGGCTTGGGTGTAAGAATATCCACGACTGTCCAGTAGCCTGGGTTTGCCTCGCTTAGTGGCATCTTCCACCACTTCGAATGTCCAGGGGGCTGGTTCTTCCTCTACCAACGTCTACCACGCAAAATAATAAATTGTCATCAGAATCAGAACATTCCATGTTCACCTTAATTTTCTTTCCTATTGTAATTCCCTAATCCTATGAGCTATGTTATGTGAAATATGCCTACAGTACGCTGGTATCAAATTGGCCTTTACCTGCATCACATAAGAGTTCTTGAGCCTTTATATATGCTATTTTTACTCTAACAATGAGGTACCAAATCTGTGTTTTACTCTTATCACTCATGATAATTTTACCAATACAATCTCGATGCTTTTTTGAGGTTACAACTTGAAATACATTTACAGCAAATTGTTATAGTACAAACTTTAGAGGACTGTACAATGTAACAGAGTTTGATACTATGAAAGCTTAAGGGTTGTACCCAACCTTATAATCATCTTGTACCACCTATACAATGAATAATGGATTACAAGTCGGTGTGCCTCTCCTCATGCACTTTAATAAGAGTGTAAGGTGTCAATCTAACATGTTATTGATTATCACACTAACATCTCATGAGTGCTCACAAACAATAATGCTCAAGTACATTGTAATGATAAAGTTACAGTATTTTACATTTTCATAGATTTTAACTCTTTATAATTTATAATGAGTGTATGAAATGTTTGGCAAACTCAAGCCATACTATAAATAATATTAACAAAGTTGGTAAGTTTTTTGCATATTCTGTTATGCCTTGCATGTACTGTATCAGTATCTTATCATAACTGTAACTTTATTTTAACTATTATTTCTCTAACTACCTATAGCCAAGGACTGCATGCATATACAGTACAGTGCTAGTGATATCTTATTGTCAGGTAGGTCTAGTCAAACCAATTATAGTATGCAATTACAGCTGGTAACACAATTATTCATAGAATTTACCTGTTTCAATCAGCCATATTTTCATCCAGCATCTATTCTATTGTATGAAATGTTCACTTTGTTTTGTGTTGCTTCATGTGCTTCTGTGCTAAGAGTCACCTGTACAGTAATTGTTAGTAACTTTAGTCTATCAGAAGGAGGGGGTGTTTTGGGGGAACCAAATCTTCAGTAATTTTCAGTCAGTTAAATCCAGTCATTTCTCTTTCGAGTATATGATAGCTAATGAGATAACATAGTGTAGCAAACATGTCAAACCATCTGGTCCCACCAATACAGATGCTATTAGTAACCTCTTCAGTTTTTCTTTTCCTATTTAAAAAAATATATATGCTGTATATATATCACAAGAATTTCACATAACATTCTGATATTATATGAACAGTATACTGTACAGTACAGTATAATGTAAATCATTAAATGAAATACTGTAGAAGATATCAACAATTCTTCATGATAGTGCAGGATGAAAATACTTTGGATCTCAATGCCAGCAGGTATGCTGGAGAAGGAAGCTTTCATGAATTAGTGACAACATGATACTGTTCCAAACCCCTCTCTATTCTTTATTAATGTGGACTGCACTCTGTGGATTTAAGTGCAAAGCCTACTATGTGAGACACTGGGTTTTTAGAGAAATTAAATTGTACATCATATGACTAGTTAAACCAGACCTGCCTGTCAAACAACCTTTATCCAGAACTGTTACCCTATTTCTTACATATTATGAGAAGGGTCACCTTAATAGTCTTGGGATGCAGAGATCGTCTGTGATATTTTGCCCGTCTAATAAGTTTGGCCTGGGTGATGGGATCAAGGGGTTCCTCAGCAAATTCAGATGTAATTATCTCCTTGGCCACACATCCTGGAGGGTCTAAGGGGCGGGCCTTCACTTCTTGATTGATCCTACTGAAGGCCTTGGCAACAGAAAGAGCATCAGTTTCTGGGCCATGACAGTGATCAACAGACCCCGGGATGAAAAGGTAGCCCTTCTGCCTTACTGTTGCCTTACAATATGTTTTGGCATTTCTGATGGTACACCTCCAAGAAATGCCTGCAAGTGTAGTGAGAAAATACTTAAAAATTCTATCCACTTAATAAACCATGTTATATTACATAACATCCTTAACATTATGTAATATGTATAGTATATACATATATAGAACTTTTGTTTTATCAAGTTAATAGTAAACTCTACATACTGTTAAGAGATATTGTCAAGTACTGTACTTGCGATCGGTATTATAAGACACAAGAAAAAAAATTACCTTTGGGTGTTTCTTTGCCTCGTGTGTAGGTATAGCCTCTGTTGTCAACCAGCAACGTCTTTCCTCGACTAGTGGCATCAGCAACTAGCTCAAAAGTCACTGGACCGCCCTCCTCATCGTACACAACCTGAGCAAGCAGGTCCATATGTACAGTCAAGTGTACCCTCTTCAACTTTCCTAGCCAGTACAATAATTGTATATTCTCTAACTATTTCAAAACTTTGTACAGTAGTCATCACAGCTCCTGGTACTGAACTGATTTACTGTAGTTCAAGACAGTAACATTCCAGAAATACCACATTATTCCAACCCATTTAACATAAAAAAAAGTACAGTACTAAGGTCTGAGTTACATGTTATTCAAGAAATATAAACCAGAACAATGCACATTTTTCTTCCAATTCAATATAAATTATTTGTTACTTAGATTTATTGTGGTTGAAGTAACTGTCTCAGGTATTGCAATTTTCATTCAGAGCAACCCAAATTTGAGATTAAGTATTTCTTCATATTGATAATTATAATATAATACCTTAACAGTCAAAATACTATGAATAACCTCATGCTTAACATGACATAAGAGAGCAATTAAAAAAACCCTTTGTAACTAACACTGACATGATACAACATAACATACCATTTGTATACAGTCAAATATTATGTACTACAGTATATCTCCAAAAATCTGAACAAATCCAAAGTAGATAAGTTGAACTATTGTACTTAAAATATCAGCTGCAGTCTACCAGATTTAATTATATAGTACTTAGAAACATCCGGGAAGGTTATTCATTCATTCCCATGCTATGAAGTATACTTTGTATAATAAAAGATCAAGAAGCTTGATTCTTAATAAGAGTCCATAACAAATAACTTGGTATATGGTCAGTGCAACTATTGGTTGGCCTTATAAAAGAATATGAGCCTAATCAAGTGTTTATTTTTACATGAACATCAATGTCCAGCACAATTACTTAATTTTCTATGATATAGCTACTAGACAATTCTTGGGAGAATAAAAATTCACATTACCTTCACCTCAGCATATGATAAGAGAGAAGATTTCTTCCCATCTTTGCATATACAGTATACTGTACATGACCAGGACTAGACAAACACCCTCCCATCCTCATTCTTTGGATCCCCTGGATACTGTATGAAGAATCAAGTCTTTACATTCTTTGTTACAATTATAATCAAGACAATTGTTATAATCTACTAAGATTATGATTATTCTTTCTCTATATTTTTGCAACAACTGAGATGAAAGTCCTGACTTTGTAGACTTTCAACTGGAAAAGAGAACTTAAAAACACCCACAGCCTATTTTAGGCTCTGGTGATAAATGAGATCCAATTTTAATAAGATATTGTTCAAGGCTGATGAGTATACAAGTCACTCACATTCTAGCAGGGACAAACTCTGAACACCATGAAGGTGTAACAAGGTCCAGTGGTCACTCATCTTGTCACATGAGACAAAGTCTGCAGTAGCCACATTCATTGTAGAGCACACAATTGCAATTGCAATGAGGAATGCCATTCCTTCCAAATCAAAAGTGAATCCCCAAAATCGTCTAATGGCCGGAAGTGAAGAGGGCAACCATAAAGGAAAAGTGACAGGCAAGTGGGAGACTTCTGATGGATGAATGACACAGGAAACTTCTTGGTAGGGAAAAAATAAAAACCACAGGTAGTTGCCCAGGAAGAGGCAGCCGATGCTGCTGATTGTAGGATTTCAAGGGAGGGGTTCGTGGATTAAATGGCAAAATTATCTACATACAGGGGAAGAGCGAAGAACTATTGTCTGGGAATACCATTAATGGCAGCCAGAAAAAGCAGCACTGAGAATACTGTCCTGCAGCACACCCTCGACCTGAGTGAACAGACGGGATGTATACCTGACCACATACACATGGAAAGATGCATCAGTTATAACTATGCCACTGTTGGAGTTGAGTTTTTTTTAACAAACATTGTGGTATTCTGAGAAAGGAACACCATCTCAACATTTTTTTTAAAATACAGTTCCAGCTCTATTTCATATTAAGAGATCATGAAAGATAGAAAATTACTCGGGACATTCCAGAAATACTGTACAGTAGGTGAATTGCCATAAAGCACCAATTTTCAGATCCATTTTTAAAATTTCATGTACCATATGGTACAGTGACTAGCCATAACATCTGCATGCTCACGATAAATCAGCATTAGTAAAACTATCTATCTATAGCTCCGACACCTCGTTCCCTCTGGGAACTTCCACCAAGGAGGTGGCCACGGCATAATTGTCTCCAGTTTTGCCTGTTCCAACACTCCCTCTCTACATGGTAAAGACCTCTTCTATCCCTGATGTTTCTCTCCCTTACATATTCTTCCACTCTGTTCTGCCATCTAACCAGAGGTCTGCCTCTCACACCAAGACCCACATCATCACTTCCGAGACTCATCACAACACCCTACAGACTATACAGAACAGAGCCCTAAAGACAATCACAGGCTGCACAGCTACCACACCTACAGACCACTTACACCATGAAACCAAAGTCCTCAAAATCAAGGATCACCTTGACATGAGAGGTACACAAACACTTGCTGCAGCCTCCACAAACCCACAACATCCACTACACTACATGGCACAACACCCACACATGCCAAGAAACATTAAAACAACACCTAGCACACGATACCACACACAAATACTATGATCTCTTACACCATGCCCACCACAAACCAATCTCCAAAAACACATCCATACTCAAATCACTCAACAGTCCATACAAACACTAAAAAACAACTCACAGCTGCATGCACGACCTCCTGACATCCATCCATCTGAATCCTCCCTTCCCCGTGAGGACAGAGTTCACCTGGCCAGGCTGTGATGTGGCCACCACCCGGCCCTTCTGACATACCAGAAGAGGCAAGATGAAGCCATTGCGGATGCCTGTCTAGGATGCAACACAGCACCCCATACTATTAAACATATTATTGAAGACTGCAATACACACAACCACACTCGCCAACAACACAACATACACTCTCTGAGGGCACTGTGGGAAAGCCCGGTTCAGGCTATGGCCTTCCTCAGGAGCTCGGGGCTGCTCGGCCAGACAGCTTGAGAAACTTCAACAACAACAACAACATCACTTCATACACCTTTACAAACTCAACGTCATGCATTCTCTCCACATGTCCAAACCATCTCAATATATTATGTTTCACCCTCTCAACCACCCTACATTCAACATCAATTGCCTTCTTATTCATACCACATCTCTCATTACTTTCTCCATACCATCTGGTAAGTCCACATGCTCCTCTCGGGTAACTCATTTCTACTGCACCTATTCTAGACTGATGAGCCCTACTCCATGTCCATGTCTCTGACACATATGTCAGTTTTAGCATTAGTAAAACAAGTTGCTTTTTTATCACCATGGTTTAATTTTTCATTTATATGGCTACTAACAATCACAGGAGTGTATCTCGTTTGTTAGTATGTAAACAACACAGTACAATACATCACTCACTCACTCACTCACTCTCTCTCTCTCTCTCTCTCTCTCTCTCTCTCTCTCTCTCTCTCTCTCTCTCTCTCTCTCTATATATATATATATATATATATATATATATATATATATATATATATATATATATATATATATATATACAGTATATATATATATATATATATATATATATATATATATATATATATATATATATATATATATATATATATATATATATATATATATATATATATATATATATATATATATATATATACACACAGTATATATATATACATGTATATATAAAATATTTAAAAAAAACGCAGATCGCAGTAACTTCATATATTTGTCCTCATTACATGAGTATACTACCGGTATGTAAAATATACTGGTCATTGACTTCCAATGAAAGATTGTACAGTGATGAACACAGTATAATTGAAAATTAATTATTCCCAATATAGCTACATTGTACCCACTTTTACAATTGTCATTACAGTACCGAGGATTCTAGTACTCTTTAGCTGCACCTCCCAAGGTTACGCCACTACCCTCACTAGCTACCCCACTACCACTCCCACTGGCACTGCATTCAATGTTGATCTCATTCCCTTCCTCCATAAACCCTTCACAGTCAAGGGCAGATACAACTGAAGCATTATCTTCGATCTCTTCTTGTTCATCCTTTTTTTGTTCTTGCCTGTTCTGCCTAGGTAACGAGTGATTAGGCTTTGCTCCTCTTGAATATTTAAGCGTTGTGCCTGTCAGTGTAATATTGGAAAAGCTTGTCAAGACCAGACATTATTTCATTAGTTCGCTGTTTGGAGGTTTCTGTAGTCTTCAACTCATGTTTGAACTTATCCAAGGCACAAAGAATGTGGCTGTGTCTACCTACAGGTTATTCGGTCTCCATATCTTGCAGTTGTGGTTGTTGCTGTTCTTGGGGTTGTAGTGCAGTGTAGAAACTGGCTGGGGGGGGGGGGGGGCTGCACGGCCAGACAGCTTGAGGATCTTCAACAACTGGCTGGGGGGAGTGGCTAGTTGTAGCGTGGGTTTGAGGGAGTGGCTAGTTTTACGCAGAAACCAGATATAGACGCGCTTCTTGGAACCGCTGCAGATTTGAGCCACTCTTGGCCACAAAAACGCATGCTGTAGAAGCATCGCACATAATTGAAAAAAGGTGGTGAATTGCACATTGAGAATACGCGCAAAGAGTGATCCTACTGTACTAGAATCCTTGTCCATACTCAAAACAAACCATATAAACTTATGTTAATGAATTGGACATCAGTTGCCATCATTTACAAAAACATCAAATAACTTTGGTCAATGGATATTAGCTGTATTTATACACTTACAGTATACTTTCTCTTAAGTAATATTCAAATACCACAAATATAACAGCATATGTACCATAACTGTCCCAGTGAACTCTTTTCCCTTTTACTAATCCAATTGTTAATATGATACTTAACAACTTTTAACACAGTATAAGGCAAGAACAACACATAAACATTGCTCAACACTCTGGCTTATTCCAGGTACTGTACACTTGAGAAAAATACAAAATAGAGAGTGGAAGGCCTAGGTGCATGGCAGATGAATGATAATGATCTCTGGTTACAAGATACTGTAATATGCAGATGAAATGGTGCTCCTAGAAGAAAGTGAAAGGATGTTGCAAAGTGTAGAGAAAGGGTTTCCATAGTGCATACAAAAGAGGGAAACTAAAGGAAATACTGTATCAAGATAGAGTAAACTGATGACCATTGGGAGTAGAAACTGTAATGACTGACTTTGCAATATCTATATATATTTTTACATAGTGACTATGTCCATCCATCTGATAATACGTATGCTTAGGGGGTTGTAATAAACTACTTTTGAAAGAGATCCGACGAAAAAAAAAAAAAAAAATTCAAGTAGTGTAGCAGGGCTGAGCATATGGCGCCAGAGGAACCATTTACGCAAGTTTTAATAAAGGAGAGTGCCACCCAGGACTTGATGCAAAAGTCTCAGATAGTGAAAGGATGGACCAAAGTATGGAACTTCATATACTGTATCTATAACAGTAACTAAGAAAGCATTGAAGCAAAGATCAGGGTAGGCTAATGTTAGGATCCTTGGCGTGTATTGTATTACACAATGAAGTGAATGGAGACAAAAATAGCATAATATTACAGACACTGATGACAATGTGTGTCAAAGATGTAGACATGGAACAGGGTGCAGTAGTCGAGAATGAAATGAGGCTTGATGAGGTGGGATGGTTAAGTAATGTGACTGTAGGAGAAATGTGGCTGGGGTGAAGGCACATGGTGTTGAATGGTTGAGATGGAAGTTCATTACACTGAAGTGATTTGGATACATAGAAAGAATTAATATAGGAAACATACCATGAAGGAGAGAAATGCGAATGGAAGGGAAGAGCTTGTTCATGCATGGAACAAATATCATAACAAGGAGAGATTCTTCTTGTGGTGATCCACTTGGGGGAGTTCCAAGAGGGAATGAGGTGTTTAAGCTAAAAATAGAATATTTACAAAAGTTAAGGAGAGGTGACTTGCATAAGAGCAAGAATTTCTCCAGCATCACCCTGTAGAATGGTGCTTTGAGGAACTACAATACGTGCACCTTCCCACTCCTCATTCATAACCTGTGTTTCTTCCCCATCTGATGGTAATATTATATCCCACCCTTCATGTATCATAACTTTAGCCCTGTCACTGGCTTGAGAATAACCTGCCTCACTCATTGGTTCCATAGTTGCTGTCCCCAAGTCAGTACCTGATGAAAGGTTTGAGTTAGGGTTGGTTATTCCACTATCACCAACTCTAGTACTTCTCAATCCAACATCCAGAGCATCTACAGTGTGGACTAATGGATGCTTGAGGTCTTCATATGATACAATTTGAATTATGTTATCCACCTCCTTTCCAGGAGCATTTTCAACAGTTTCCTGAAGTCCAACAGCTAGGGTAGCAGAATTTTCCCCTTCTCTGTCTACAAGTGTACCAGAAGGAAAATTCTGACCATTACTGACTGCCCTACTGTGCCCTTCAGGAAATAAGTACAATGATTGATCATCATTTTTGACAACTTGTGCAATGCCATGTTGCTTGGTGTATTCTTTGACACATGATACACCATGAACACGTTTCATGTGAGCACTCCAGCCAACATAGTTCTTAAATTTTGCATTACAATCTCTACACATGAACATAACATTTGAGTGCTTCTGTAAATGATATCTAAGTGTTGACGAAGACAAATAAGCTTCCTTGCATACATTACACCTATATGGCCTCTCTCCAGTGTGTGTTTTGATGTGATACTTCAATTCTGAGTTTGTGAAAAATGTTCGACCACAATGCTGGCACTCTTTATCCCTTGTTTGATCAAACTCTTCATGAATTCTCCTCATATGATCACTCAGAGTGTATTTAGTTACAAAAGCCTTTTCACATTGATTGCACTTGTAAGTTGTGTCTCGGTTGTGTGTCTTCATGTGAGTTGCAAGGGAATATTTATTAGAGAGTATTTTTCCACACAGATTACATACACTTGGCTTGGCAACTTTCTCCTTATCATGCATCTTCATATGTCTCACTAGATTCCCCCTTATCATGAACTTCATCTGACATTCAGGACAGCTGTATTTAGCCTTTTGGGATTCCTCAGACTCTGGATGTTCCTTCCTTCTGTGACATATAAGCGACATTTGGTCACGGAACTCCTTTTTACAATATTCACATGTTTTGGCTAACGTCACTTTGTGCACCTTTTCATCATGAATATTCAGTTGATGTAATGATGCAAATTTGATATTGCAATCTCCACATTCATATTCCCCAAACTGGTGTGTAATCACATGATCTTGCAGCAGTGTGTGTGTAGGATACGTGTTTTGGCAATGGGGGCAATTAAATCGTTTACTTCTGTGTGTTTTTTCATGAGCCAGATAAAGAGATGCTTTCTTAAACCTCTTTTGACAGACCCTGCATACAATAGAGCCCCTTGTGCCCCACACTAAGCCATCAACATTAACCAAACCTTTATGAAGTTTTATAATATGAGTCACAAACTTAGACCGAATCCCATATGATTTTTTGCAAATGGGGCATGTATACTTTTCACTTTCCTTCACTGCATGTAATAAATTTATATGATTGGACAGCTCATCTGAGGTTCCAAATTTTATAGAACAATCTCCACATGCATACTGACCAATAGTGTGTGACATCTGATGGCTAGTAAAACTTTGGGAATCAATGAATTTCACTGTACATACTTCACAAAGTAAGAAGCATAATGGATGCTCATCCTGGAGGTGTCTGGACAAATTTAACCTTGTTGATGTGTGCTGGCAAAAGGGACAAAAGTATAGCTGGTGATCATGGCTATCTAAGTTACTCGTGAATGGGGTACCGGGTGTATCCTCCTCCTCACAGTAGTTACACGCTTTTGATTTCAATGTTCCTAGTTGAGCAGGGTGACCCTCCTCATCTCCAGCTGCTTCCTCATTATTTTCTCCTGTTTCAGCACTAAAATGTCCATCATTCACCTCCTGTAAGGGAGAGTGGTGCTCTGTAGAGTACTATGGTGTACAGATTAAGGGTACAATAGCAAGTGATGATATGAAAAGGTACTTTTTAAGTCTTTAAAGTCCTGTATAATGATACAACACCATCTCACCATCTGGAATATAGTACATGGTCTACTTTTCATTTGTTTTATGCCCCTTTGTTTATGGTCAATTTTCATTTTTTCAAATTTTCTTGGCTTGAGGAAGTCAGTCATATGCTGATAAAAGCAAATCTATAAGCCACTACCACTGCCAAACAATTGCTGGACAAAAATTCAGACCTGTAGTCAAGCGAATGTACAGTACAGTATATGGTGTTTTGATACATATGGTATCTGCTACTGTACTATGAAAGGACGATATGGTGTACAATAAATATTACAAGTCAACCAAATTTTTCATCTCAATCCCTGCCTTTCATTCCCTTATGCTTCTTTCCTGCATATTTTCACCTTGTTCTCATCCATCTCTCTGATACCTCCAATATATAAAGTATGTGTCGTGAATGTAGTGTGGGAAAAGATGAAGAGCTTCTACCTAGATGTAATAGGGTGGCCTGATATGTTAAAGGTGAAATAATCATGCAATCACTTAGTAGACTGAAAGGTATTTTCAAGTCTTTTTATCATCCCAACTTTTCTCACAGCTGTGAATGATACACTATGAGTACTGTATTAGCATTTTGAAAAAACAGATGCTGTGGGTATATATACTGTATAATATTCTGTACTATATGGGAGGATATTCTATATTCTTACTATATAAAATTATTTTTACTGAACCTAAGACAGTAGCTCCCAAAACTATCGTTAAAATAAAGTGTTATACATTCCGACACTTTGGATGATGACTATTTCCGACATGTTTTGCATGAAGTTGCAACAAAACTGGTAGCTATGTCTGCAGTTGTATGGAGGCGTTGATTTGCTTATTATTATATACTCTGTCCAGCCTAAGGTGGCGGAGAAGCCCTGCCTCTCTGGGATACATTCCTGGATGTATCTGATTGGCAGATGATGGAAAGGGGACGTTTCGAGTCCTTTTGGTCACACCATGGGTCACACACACATACATCGCATAGCGGTGTGTTAATCTCAGTGACCTGACCTTCCTTCTTCTTCCCTTCACTTCTTTCTCTCTTGTGTTCACAATTCATCCACAGCCTTTCCTTTTCTATATTCTATAATTTAATGATATTTTATCCCACATTGAACGTAGTGCTAGTGGGAGTAGTGGGTGAGGGTAGTGGTGCAACCTTGGGAGGTGCAGCGGGAACCCTGTTAAAGTGAAACCCATCTCACACTTCAGGTGTGCTTCTTTACTGTTACAGTATTTCTTTGGCGTATAAGATCTTTGTAAATTGTTAGTGTGAGGCAGTGGCTGCCCATAAGAAATTTCCCCATATAAAGATGTATTCCTACTATACGATTTTTACATATTCAAGCCCCTCTGTCGCCCAAATTGTCGGGCAATATCTGAACCTACTGTACTGTACAAGGAAAAGTAACGACAAACTTATAAACACTGTACTGTACATTCTACATACAATGTACATCATATACTATATATTTTATTGTTAAACATAAAGCACACAAAGTACTGTATAAACAATACAATAACCATCGAACCTTACATTAGATAGATGTTAGGTAAACAGTGCAAAATGTGGCACAATTATTATTTCGTCATGTATTTTTTTTTTTTTTCCACAGCTCAGGTAGCAGATGTTCAAGGGACTGTTTATTTTTTTTTAATTCGCAGGATGAAATTAACATTTTAGGAGTTAAGCCTAACAAATGTATTTAAAAAAGATTAATGTTCAATAGTTGTAGGTAGTAATTACAACAATCATATCAAAGTGGAAAAGCATCTATAGAAGGGTAGGAAGTTGTATGCTGCCCGCATAGACATAGACTTGGAGATAGCATGTAACACGGTCTATGAGGCATGTGCTTGTGATGTATGACAATGGGTCGATTCCACAGTCGTATTCGTATGTTAGCTTCCTAACCAACCACACTTGTAAGGCTTCATAATTTTCCAAAAGCTGAGTATCTGTATTCAGGAAATCTATCAAAACAGTTAGATAATGATGATCACTCAAGTGGATCAAGTGGACACTATCAATAGTAACCTGTACAATACTGTACACCACTGTACAGTACAATGACTTTAAATTTCAAGTGGATCCTATTTAAATTAATCTGTACAGTACTGTACACCACAGAGTAAAATCAATTAATTGCTAATACTATAACTGCAGTTACAGTATTTTCTTTTTGTCTTTAAAAAATGTATTCTTGTAACAAAGATTATTTGTACCATCATAGTGAGGCGCTAATAACCCAAGCTACTATCAGTATCTTTTCTTTATAATATTGATTATCAATTAAAATCATCCAAATTAACTATCAATGGGATGTGATTAATATATTTCATCAAACTCGAATTAAAAATTAAACTGAATAATCTTCAACCTTAATTAATGATATCGATAATTTGTTGGCTTTCATCCACTTCATAGACTAGGGCTATCTCCTGCTTCTCTTCTCCTGAAGCTGTACTAATATCCATCACAGTGTCCTCCAGTACCATCATGCCCATACCATCAGGAATCACCACCTGGACTGGGGGTTTCTGTTCTCCCTCCACCCGATACAAAGTGATATGTTCCGACTCCTTTTCGTCTAGAGCATCAAGAGATTTCTCACTTGCAGTTTTTCTGTCTTCATGGGCAGAAGAGGAAACCACCTCAATCTGAGAAAGCTCACGAGCCTTTTCAAACCCATGGCGAAGACAGAGATCCATGAACTGACCAGGGTGGAGGACTTTGTGAACCCGACGCAAGTGATTCTTTGTGTCCACATCACGGCGGAACATCTGAGAGCAGATTGGGCACTCTGAGTCACGTGTGGTTTTATGCGTGGCCTTATGATACCTCATTCGTGAAAGAGTATAGAAAGCATCACCACAAATATCACATTTGTAGTTTCTTTCATTAGTATGGGTTTTATTGTGAAGTGTTAGTTCCCATTCTTGCAAGTATACTTTTCCACATTGCTGACACTTGAATTGGAAATCACTACGATCACTGTGGACCCTCTTTATGTGCATCTGTAACAAGTGCTTTGCAAAAAATTCTTTGCTACAGTGATAACATAAAAATGAGTGTTCCCTAGTATGCACCATGTTAATATGAATATCCAACGAGGCTTTTGAACTCAATATCCTGAAGCAGTACTTGCACTGAAATGATCTGACATGAGTGAGCATGTGCCGCTTGAGACCTAATTTGGAGGGATATTTTTCATCACAATAAGAACAAATTTCAGGGCATTCAACATTTCCTCTGTGTTCCATTTCCTTGTGGGTCTTCAAAGAGGTAGGACTGCTAAAGAAACGATCACACTCATCACACATCAAAACTTTTTTCTGCCCATGGACATAATACATGTGGTCAACAAGGTGTGACTCTGTTCCGAATTTTACACTGCATCTTGAGCATTCAAAAGATCCATTTATATGAGTTTTTAGATGGCTTTCCAAAAGCTTTAACTTTGTAAACCTCCTACAGCACACTTTACATTCCTGAGGATACAAATGTATATGTTCATTGTACTTATGAGTCTGATATGCAATTACACTTTTACAAACACATCCACACTCCTCACAAACTATGCCAGTGCTCGGCAATTCAAGCTTGTCAGAACTTGTAAGTTTTTTTTTGCTTCTCTTATGCTTCTGGTCAATGTGAAACTGAAGTTGTTCTTCATTCACAAATGTAGCACTGCAGCGAGGACATGTATTGGCTGTGTCAGGATGGATTTCCTTAAGGTGTTTAATCAGGATTGCAGCAGTTGGAAATCCTACACCACATTCCTTACAGGAATGATTGTTTGGTGTATGATTAATTAGGTGGGAGTCAAGATCATATTTCTTATCAAATACTAAAGGGCAGTGAGGGCACTTGACACTGGAAGACTTTATATGAGCCTCTGAGCGGTGGATTTTGTACAGAGGTTCACAATTGAAAAGTTCACCACAGTCTGGACATGACAAAAGCTCATTCAAGTAAATATGTGAACCCATACTTGATGATCCACTTCGTCTCTTTCCCCTGACATTATCAGTACTTTTGGGTGCGCACTTAACTTTAATGGGTCGTTTTCCCTTCACTCCCTCAATGTGTTCCTCCTCCTCTAACCCTCCCTCAACGTTACTCTGTACACATGCCTGCAACAAGAAGAAACAGCTCTTAGTCACACCCTTAACTCTTCTAAGTTTGGATCAAGTTTATTTTCAAACCCAATTTTCTTTTGCTTTCTTCTGACTAAGGCATACTCTCACTTGTTCGGGTAAAGATACCCTTTTTTTTTTCTTTCTTTCTTTCTTTCTTGAGTGACCAGTTATCGTTCTTTCAGGTTGTTTCACATTTCAACATAGCTATATCTTATTAAAGACTAGTTTGTTGATTTTTTCTTCAATACTGGTACTTATGCATATACTGAACACATAAATCATACCAGTTTTTCCTTTATAGTACAGTATATGGTATATAATTTGTTTGTGAGAACCCACAGCTGCTCAATGTTTTCATTTTTAGGATAACTTGTTGACAAATACCATACAGATTTACAACCATTCCCCACAAAATCATTCTAAGTTTCTGAAATTTATCTACAAGTTAATATATCTGTACTCTCCTCTATTAGCCACAATACACCATCATCATATCCTTAACGTTTCTTAGTGCGATCATCATATTAGAATGCATTCTCATACTAACTCATGTAAATCTAAATAACAGAAATTAATTTATACAATCACACATGTAGGATTTTTCTCTGCTGCTTGTAAAACTGGATAATTGTGTTGTGTAGTTCATAGTTATTTTGTTTGTGATACAAGGGGGCAATTGTCTGGATGGATGGATACATGAGAGAATGGGAATGGATGCTGCTGCTGGAAAGTTGACCATCTCAGAATATTTTTCTCTACCTCTTGATTAAAGTGATTTACTCAACACCTTTCACAGACTGTAGCACTAATTTCTCACTCTGGTTAATTCTTAGGACTCAACAAACACTTCACAGCATATTCTTCTCAACTGCTCTTTTTCAATTGCTCACATTCATGCTGCACAATGGTTTCATAACTGTATGTACAGTAAATAGTATGTATGCTGAATATGGGGTAAAAAAACAAACACTAGCCGTATGACTCTCATGACTACTGTATTACAGTACAATATATTAATCAGTACAATACAGATGTTTTCATTAAGCTGTAATTAACTAACATTAAAAGAAAATGTATGATGCATTTAAAATCAAGAAACTGTTATGAATGTAAACAAATTAACAAATTCACAAATAAAATGTCACCTATTATTAGCCAATCATTTTATTATGTATTCCTTGTATAGGATATACCAGTGTTATGTACTCCTGCTTTTTAACATCATAAGCATTTTTTTCTGTCTCTTGAGTATCTTGCTAAATGTTTAAAGTCTATAATCCACTCAAGGGACTCAAGGGTATAGTTTACCTAAAATCCGCAGTCACCCCCCAATCCACGCTTGCTTTCACAGCCTCTGTTAGAACCACTACTATAACCAGACTATAAGTATAAGTATGATAAAACTTATTCTGGTCTCATTTGAAAGTTGAAAGTCAGTTGCTTGTGTGATTTATTTTTCCCCCTCTGCCAGCAGAAGTTATGATATTATCAATTTACAAAATACTGTAGTGTAAAACAAATTACTGTACTGCTAACATAACTGTCATCCAAGGTCAGGTATAAGGACTATGACTGTCGTGAACTGGATAAAAGCAGATTAATCTACCCAGATTTGTGTTGACAATATAACATGAAATCATATTAAAGCATAAACTGTTATAATTTTAAAATAAACTATATACTAAATGAAGTCTTGAAGGAATAATGCAAGTAGTAAGCCTCCTACAAGCAAATTATACTTTGTAAGATCCTACAACATTGAAAGGAAATAACCCATTCTCTTTCCGATACCTGTTAATCTATTGTCTCTGTTAATGAAGAAGTCGGTTGTAATGGTATAGATAATCAAGTGATTTGTGCTAGATATGCATGAAACGACAAGTCAGGCATATACATCTTTCTTTTTTCATTTTGTTACACGTATCCTTCTTCACAATTATTACTCTCCTTTAATTATCCTTTTAAGAATTAAATGAAGAAAACAAGATCTACATTTGGAGATAATTCAGTATAACTGCATTTCTGTACAGTAACTGATAATTCTTCATTCCTACATAACTGTAACTTTGCAGAAAATGTAAACAAAATAAAACATTAATAACTATGAATATAGAAGATGTATTGTTTGCTCATGTAATGCTTAAAATAATGCAAAAGCAAAATATTGCCAGTCCAATTAAGACATGGTGTGTGTAACCAACAATTGTCTCCAAATTTTCCATTCTTTAAAATGTTCCTCTTTTTTGTTATTGCTGCATACACAGTACAGTATCATTAAACCACTACGCTAATGTCAACAATGGGCAAGATTGCCTGGAAGACACTCTACCATCAACACTCAAATTCCCTTATTGAAGGGCAACCAAGGATTTAAAAAAACATGAAGCATAAGGGGACAGAATATCCCCATCATATGGGTCACTCATGTTCATTTTCCCTTACATGCCCAAGAAGTCTCACCTAACCCCTAAATGTTATTGTATCCAAGAATATCCCTTCATTTAGCCTTGGCAAAAGGGGCCATATTCCACCAATTCCTCTGTCCACAAACTACCAAAAAGTTGAGAGATTCGTCAGATGAATTAATTCGCCAGGTATACGGGTATTGACAAGAACCCAGTGCTTTCGATATAAAATGCTTCCTGTAGTAAATATAAGCAATTGAAGTCTATTTGCCTCTTTAATATTTTGATAGATAGTTAAACTATATTCCAAAGTGAGACTTAGTGCAATAAGGTGGTTTATAAAGATTAATAAAGCCAAATACATACAGTCATCAAAATGGTCATAAATAATTTTATATTGTGTTCAAACTACACATTTCTTGGAACTGAAATTCCAGTTGATGCATAATGAATGAATGAATGTTAGGGCAGGTCACAAAACAATGTCATTGACTAATATGCATTAAATATTGAAAAAATGGTAGCCGAATTTTCATTACACCGGAATTGCCGACCGAGATTGATTGGAGTACAGTACCGAAGTTTACAATACAAAGGTTGCACCTTGGGCTGAGCAGTTTACCAGACACGAGACGTACCTTGCTGACCTTTTCTGTAGGCTCGTATTCTATATCTATTTTCAGGTTAGGCTGTATACCACAATTTTACCTGGTAAATTACTTGCTAATATTACTGAGCAAGTGATTTACTATTTGTGCAATGTCAAGCTAGTACTTAATTATAATGTAACAGATTATTTGTTTCATTACTGTACCTGCAACTACAAAGACCTGGTATCACTGCTGCCAGAGTGAGTACTGTACACAATTAAAACTCAGCCAGTGTATATGTTCTTGCTTTGTTATATTTTTTTCAAAATGCCTGCATATACATGTGTAGTGACAGATTGTGACTCAAAATCAAATAAATTAAATATATAATGTGAAGTGTAGACGTGAGTTGTCGTCGTCATATGTTTACAGACAATTTATCTACATTAGGTTCCTTTAATTATTTATGCCTACATATCGTTAAGTACAGTATTTAAAAGTTTCTAAAATAGTATTGAATATTTCTATGGCAAAAAGATGGTATACAACAACCAATTATTAGTATATTGTACCCATAAAAAATATGTATAATTATTTCATCTGGCGAATCTGGCAAGCCTCGGCCAGTTTGTGGACGGAGGAATTTTCAAGTAATACTGTACTGTACAGGAAATGACAGCCCTCAAAATTTGTTAAGAGTGCACACTCTAAACAAATCTCTTCCACTCCTGTCCATCTACTGTCTCACAGCAACACTACCATCACAGAAGTAATACCAGTAAAATATTGATAAAAATAATTAAATAATCCCATCAAATAGACCAATTATACAAATACACCAATTACTGTCAAACGAGATTCAAGACAGATACACAGTATACAGTTTCAATCTTCTGGTACTTACTGTCAATTAATCTTTAAATATTATTTTTCCCACATGCAGCTTTAATTCAAAAATAGTTTCACAATTTATTAAAATTTCAGCCGTACTCATTAGCGGAATAATTTATTGGAAAATCATGGGAATAACCTCCTAGAAGTTCATGTGCCTGTTGTATCATGTGAATACTATTTGCCTAATATACTGCCTATATAACAAGACGATACAATATAATTGTGTGTCCTGTATTGTCAACAAGATCCATGATTACCACATGTCATAAATGTATGAGAAAGAATTTGCTCACCCGCCAAATTTACGCTGTTATACCTTGCACATAACATATGGTATCAATAATAACCACTTCTCACCTGATGTAGATGATCTCACAGCATAACACAAAGACATGTGAAATACATATGTAAAATACCTCCAAAATATGCAGACTCACAGGTTCAAGGAAGTTTTATAAAACAGCTGGACTGAATACAGTAATAGCTTACTGAATTTGTCATACACCATTTTTAAAGAAGCAGGAGAAATAATCTACATACTTTTGAGGAATGGAGGGTAAATCTATATAAGGAACAGAACTTATAGTTAAGGAGATAAATATATATATATATTGTAGTGCTAAAAGAAGAAAGTCTATTTTTAAAGCCTCATTACAAAACCTTTAATGTTTTTAAAAAACAAACTAATGTATATTCACAAGGTGACATGCCATATGTAGAATGTAAAATTCACAGGGTAGGCTATACCTCATAAAAAGAAATCTTTTGAGGCATTAATGCTTACAGGAGTTCAACTGATTTTTGTTGTTTGAAGTTTTTATTACTGAGAGTCAAAATTACTTGCAACCTAGTAATGGTACAGGAGAATTGTTATTCTTCACCAAGCTGTATATGAGGAACTGTGTTTTGAAAAATGTTAACATAAATATTTGAAACTGTATTTCATGGAATTCTGGAATCTGGGTTTTTGTAGCTGTATTTGAATTTGGAGTCATTCATTGGACCCCAGCCAGTGATAATTTTATTTTTTAAAGCCACTTTCCAATGGCGATTTCAGTTCCACTGAAAACAATTCATCATCTTTCATTGCTACTGGGTATTATTGCTTGGTCCTCTTAAACTTCATTCATTTTATAAGTAAATCCAGCTGGCATGTGACAACTGGAACTAGTCCAGTATTTTTTAAAAGTTTTACGAGTTACCTCAGTACCTCTTTGAGCAATGCTCAGGTTTTAATTGATGTGGTGTTATATAAAAAGTTTTTACTAAAAGCAATAAATAAATTTTAAAATTAAGGGGTTTTCAGATGAAAAATATTCACCAACAAGACGAGACAAGCTCATTAATGATGTCTAATAATCAATAATTACATTGTATCCTTGTCTGCTTTCCATTACTCATCATTTAATATTTCCATGAGTATATACAGTACAGCTACAAGAAAACTTTCTTCTCTTAGCACATGCAATCAGTTAAACCAAACTTGTAATCCATTTCCTTACCTTGAACTTGGCAGCATCTTTCCGGGGTCGTCCTCTTTTTCTCTTCGGGGGTCCACCACTTATATCTGAAACAAAATGTCAATCTTCTTGGTACTTTGGCAGAGCATTTGAAGTTTTCTTAGGTGTCAGACATGAATATGAGATATTGAGAGATGAGAGCAGTAGAGATGGATATGCTGAGAAGTGTGTGTCAAGTCCAAAGAATTTACACAACAGGGTGAGAAATACTGAAATCTGTGAGAGACATGGTGTGAGCAAATCACTTGATTAAAGAGGAAAGGAAGATGTTGATAGATAATATGGACATGTGGATTCCGATTTAAAAAGCCCTGCTGTGAACAATAATAGTTAATAGGGTTAGAGATTGCCATGGAAGAGAGAAAACCAACCCCAGTATAGGCTACTGGAGTACCAAAAACTTAATCTATTTACAATACTTATTACATTTACCTGTATCTGTGTTTTCTCTCTTTATCCTTGGCCTTTTAAATTCTGGTTCCCATTCCTCATCATCAGCATTAAAGTCTTCACGCCGGTCATGCTCTTCTTCCATCAGGTCATCTAGGTGGGGCTCAAATGTTCCATCATTTTCCATGCCGAGCATCTGGTCATCTTCATCTTCTGGCTCCACCTAAAAGCAATCACATTATTTGAAGGATTTAGAGGAAAATAGATGATCTAGTCATGTTATTGATTGTATGTTAACAGTGAGTATTGTTTTGAATTTAAAACCTGAAAGAATTCAACAGTTGAAATTAGTGCTGTATACAAATAGCTAAGTTGGAACATCTAATGTCCCAAATTATCCCACTAAAAGTATGGGCTACCTTAGCCCTAACATTCAAAGTACAGCCAACTAATTAACTATTGTGGTTAGTGAAAAACTTTCCTGTTACTACCAATGTTTCTATGCATATTTAATGTGAGGGAACAAGGTGTTAATCCATATGAATGAATGAATGAATATTCCAATTATGTGTTGTCACTAATGCAAGGGTATACCATAATTTAAGATATAATTTGAGAAATTCATTAGAAGAATATAGTTCTCATGAACTGGTACTTTTTCTTAAAGGGTAATCAGGTTTTGTAAATACAGTAATTAATCAGAGTAGTTTCGAGAAATAAAAAGCAATGAATATGAACGACATATGCTGGTAGTATTGGTACGAGCAGTATCAGCCATTTTGTGGAGTAACGGTACTAGTATTGGCAAAGTGAAAATATAGCCAATATACTGAAAGCCTACTCGTCTAGTTTAATATGTGAATCCTGATAGATATTCTTAACCCCTAAAGGACCGGGGGTAGTGAAATTACTGTGCCCGCCAGGACCGGGGGTTGAGCGAAAAACATGTAAAATAGCCTGTTTTCGCATGCTCTGTACTCCTAACCTACAATGAACAAGTTAATTATTTTAGTACCTTTGAAACGAGCAACTCTTCCTCTTTTGATTGGTACCAATGGGAAGTCTGTAGGTTTAATGGTTACAGAATTACGACGAGTTGAAGGAGGTACTGTCAACGTACGTTGAGCGCTAGTGTTTGGGAGGGTGCGCTGACCGTGGTGAAGTACCGGTAGTAGAAAATGGAGGTAGGTGCACGTCGGCTAAGCCACTCACCATCACACTCGGACATAACAAGATCAATAATCACTCAATTTTACCCTAGAAAAAGCAGTGTGTACTCAGTCTGAGCATTCCATCCTACTATAAACCAGTGTAGCCAACGTCTGGAGTAAAAAAAACTGGGGAAAATTCCATAACCTTGGGAAATTTTAGCAACTCGGCATATGCCGGGCCCGGTACTTTAGCGGCAACCCGTCATATGCCGGGCCCGGTCCTTTAGGGGTTAATCATAGTAACTGTATATACAGTGAAAGCCCTTTAATCCGGCACCAGTGGGACCGAGAACGTTCCGAATACAAGACAGTGTACTTTAAAATTATGTTACTCTACATTAATTCACAAGTAGTTAAATATCGATTTAACGGATTTTGGTAGGTACATTATTTACACATCATTACATACCTATTTATGTATATATACAGTTGACTCTCAAATAAATCCATATGTCACGAAATGATATAACTGTCATCTGTGAAGTGTGTGTGTGTTCCCACCACTTCTCCTATGCTCCTTCCCCCCCTACCCTCAATCTCCATTCACCCTAGCTCAAGGTCAAAGGAATATAGGCCTAGCCTGTGTTGCGTGTGACCCACTTGTTTAGTTTTTAGTAATTACGAGTTAACTTCAACACTCATCAGTGGTGCATTTACAAAACGGAAGGCCATATCCTTCCATATGAAGATGGAAGGTTGTT
Source organism: Petrolisthes manimaculis (assembly GCA_034508575.1). Lineage (NCBI taxonomy): Eukaryota > Metazoa > Arthropoda > Malacostraca > Decapoda > Porcellanidae > Petrolisthes > Petrolisthes manimaculis. The sequence continues at coordinate 117,367 of JAWZYT010003307.1, forward strand.
TTCGAACAGAGAAAGGAGAAGGAAAACCAGAGTATGCATATTAATAAAATGTAAACAAACGATATCACGCGCTATCTCCCCCTTTCCCCCTACCACCTCCACCATACATGCCGACGACTCATTTCAGTCATGAGTTGTCTGCGAAAACCTTATTACAAATTGTTATATGCATTTAATATGCTTAATACGAATTGTAATACTGTACTGTATTTACATTTGTAAAGTAACAGTACAGTACACTTCTCTTCACTCTTAATACTCGTCACTCCCTCCTCACTCTGCGCTCTGAGCAGGTGAACGTGGCCGCTCTTTTTTGCTATATTTATATTTTTATGAACAAAATGCCGGATACGGGAAGTTTCCGGTAAACAGAATGTAGGTAAAAAGAGCTTTCACTGTACATCAACTTAAGAGCAGAATAGTCTCATCCTTTTTACTACAGGTTTAATGATAGAAGTTACATGCTTCTTATAAATTTAGAAAAAACATTGATCAAAACATAATACAGTAACGATAACAGTAGTGTATCAGCCATTGCATAATATCGAAGTATCAGTTGAAAAATATTTGTATCGACACAATATTTTCTTTACAATATGATATAATAGTTGGGAAACAGACCATATGTGAATGGACTTACCTTTGGGAATACATAATCAGATTTCTTTGCAGTTGCTGGCTTTCTCCGCCTGGCTCGGCCTCCATGCACCGCCACAGTCTCCTGGTACTTATTCACAATTTCATCCTTGGTTTCTTGGATCTCAACCTCCAGTGAATCAACCCGGTCTAAGAGACTAAAGCAGCGGCGACACATGATATCACTATGAGCCTGAGAAGAAAGATGAAGTAGCTTTGTATTGGTCCTGTCATCACATGACAACTGTATGGTATGTAAAATTGCCAGCACTTGTAACTTGTACAGGAAAAGGGGACTGGCAATGCTGCATGTACCAGTTATAAGTGCTGGTAATTGTACAATGTATAATACGGTACATATATAATCACTGTTTTGGCCACTCTGGTAAACATGGTAAAACCCTAAGGTTACTTTATCTTGACTTTCCATCCAACTGGTAATATATCTTTTAGCAAAATAATATATCAACAGGTTGTACAATTCTCATTCACATAGGCATGTTCTAGGTTGCTATTGCCTTTTTTGAAACAAAATCAGTGAAGCAAAGTTAAGACTACTTGTTTACATTTATTGATGGACAAATACATTATGATACTAGTCTTATATTCCATCATCCTCAATTGGGTGAATTTGAGTTTTTTTATTATTACTTAAATCCCAACTTATTAGCTACAGGATCTTACAAAACTGTACTGTGATCTTAAGGTATGGATTATATAATTCTTAATTTGTGTAGCTCCTTTGTACAATAATTTGGTAGGTCGGTACCAGAATTTCTTACCTTGCGTGAGGTTAATTTCTGTCCTATGAGTGTCCCAAGGAATATGGCCAATCGTCTATGTGATGTGGAGGTTTGTGATTTGAAAACTTGAACTTTATCTTCAGACTCACTAGTTGGCATATCTATATTACATATTAGACAGTGCACACCCAATGGGTCCTCAGGATCCTCCTCCTCACCCATTTCACACTCCCCATCCCCAAAAGTTTCCAAAAGCTTAGTTTCCTGTTCATTAGAACTCTCTTCAGGTATCTCATGGTCCGGATTAGAAATGTTTGAGATGATTGGTAGCTCTTCAGCTCCCGTATGTGTTTCTGTAACTGTCTGGAGAATGTTCTTTGACCCTTGGCCATCTCCTGAAACTACTAATACACTGCTGCTCTCAGGACCACTGCTTTCTGCCTGAACTGTCGTCACTAATGAAGAATCCAATGTAGAACTTTCCAAGGTAGAGGGTTCCATTATGGTAATGGTGATAGTGTGGGGGGTAGAAGGAGACTCCCCCACAGCCAGAATCTTCTCCTCAGGCTCAGCCATGGTTATCAGGTTCTCTTATTTCTGCATTGAAAAAACAAAAATACTGTTCTGTAATACAATTAACAATAACAAATACTGTATTAACAAAAATGATAAAAAATATTTTTTAAAATCTCATTCACTTTATATTGGTAATTTCCATACCAATAAATAATACAGCAACATTTTGTTCAAGTATTCCTAACTGATCACAGGTATAGTGGGTAAGAACATTGTAATAGAAAATGGTAATATATTAGATATTTACCGAATCTTCTTATGAGGTTTTCAAGTATCATACGGAAAACACCCTAACTTCGGACATTTTTTTACATGTTTTAATGAATAACTCTGTTAATAATGGTGCAATTTTATTCCTGTTGGTGTCATGTGGTAGCCAGGAAGAGTACCTACTAAATCCATAAAAAAAAATTAAGCACGCTAAATTCGTGCCTTTCTTTTTCAATTTTCAAGTGTCCGAAATTAGGCAGAAATTTCCTGACCTCGGACAGGGTTGTATTTTCCCTTTAAACATGAGAATGGTTAACAGCATCGATCTCTGGACATATAGCACTCTTCCAGTACAGTTGAATTATTATTTTTTTTTGAGAAATGTCCGAAGTTATGGCGCACTCCGAAGTGGGGGTGTTTTACGGTAAATACCTCTATGGAACTCAGGCAGTGATGAATAATGCAGGTTAAATGAGCCAAGGAGCAATATGACAATAGGTTTTAAGAGTGTTTGAAAGGTGTGCACCAAGGCTCTTGAGTCGATTCCACAGTGGTTGGTATTGGCTTGTAAGCACGCAAACAGAAGTATCTTAGCCGTATAAATGACTTATGGGTGAATTATTTAATGAATTTGGTAAGTAAACTATACAGAGATCATCATTATCTAACTGTTAGAGAGATTTTGTGAATGTGGATACTTAGCTTTTGGAAAAAAATGAATTGTGGTTGGTTAGGAAACTAACAAATACAATTGTGGAATCAACCCTATAATGGATTGCCATAAAATGTCTGTAGTGAAAATTCCTCAATTTAAAAGAAGACTGAAAACACATTTGTTTGCCGAGTGTAATCAACATGGATGATATGAGTAATACTCACCTGGTTGGCTACCCCAGAATACACTCAAGGTTCATCTATCAGTGATCAATGCATATATGGGTAGTCCACAATTGCTGGCACACCAGCCAATCAGGTTAACATGAATTATAGTGAACTGCATAAAATAATGGGAGGAATTGTGTGCCATGTGCAACCGAGTGTTAGGCGTAGGTATATTGTAACCTACAGTTGTAAAGCAAACATTGAATAATAGAATGCATAATTAGTATTTCATAACATTGAGGAAGGCCCTGCGGAGCACTATCTGCTGGTGGAGAGGGGGGTATTATACGAGGATGCGCTCTTATAAATCTAGGTAATAATTTTAATATATAATAATGTCCTTTTCATGACCTTTTCAATGGTACAAATATAAATGAGGGGTCGTGAGCGAAACGTGAGTTATGCGTACCTTACCTTAATTATGGGAGGCTTGTCCTAATAGGATTCGCTCGGTGCTATCCACCATGTTTGTTTACATTTCGGACTTAGAACACGAGCGCGCGGTGCATACATGAAATTTTATATTGTGACGAAACCAAATCCAAGCACCAACTTAAACCTTCATGACGGTATTGTATATATAATTAACTAATATGTTTGCATATTGACATTAACCTAAATTAGAAGGATTGCTTATATACTTTATAAAAAAACCGAAAGTTTTCCCCGGTTAGGTCCCGGTAGTTTTCCCCAGTCTAGGTTAGGTTAGGTCAGGTTAATTTTTTAAAGTTGGCTCGGATTACGCATTTTTCCCCCACCCAAAACCCCCGGTTCCCAACGCTTACCCCAAGATTGTAGGGTAAGGGATATGGGCAGAACAAGTGATTTCCCCCATCTAAAAACAACTCTAATGCTATAAAACAGCTATATAAAGTGATCTTAAGAAAAAATATATAAAAAATTGGAACAGAGCGCATCCTCGTATTTTACCGAGGGGGGCATAGAAATTGGTATTAGAGAAATATGTACTGCGTTTTTGGCTAGGGCCGTGCATCCAGGTAGGTCTCGGGAATTTGTCCCGGTTACTTTATGATAGTTTATAACGATTATATCCCGGTAGTCTGCTGTGATCTAAGTTAGGTTAGGTTTGGTCAGACTAATTTCCAAATTATGTTTGTAAAGCATAATCCCCGAGAAAAACACCATAGATGAAGCGTCTTAGAATGGTCCAAAATATTGGGTAGTAATACTAATATATATACAATATAGTGAACACAGTACTTCTGTAAATTTACCTGGAAATTGGCTAGAATATCATACAACGGTACAACCAACAAGTAAATAAATAAGTGTGGGTGCCGAAACCCGCCACAAAAGAGGGGCGAGTATTGGTGGTAGCCGAGCTGGATTTTCACACAAACACACAAATACTTTCACTTTTTTCGTGCTATTTTTCCTATTGTCATGACGTGGATTGCTTCTGGAACTATTAGAGAGCAGAGCTATCCAATGATGGAGGCGGTGGAAGCCATATTATCTAACGCTGCGTAATAGAACAACAATGAACGCCTACGTTGTTCTATCCTTCACTTTTACTTCCTGTGTATATTTTTCCACGGTTAATCAGGCATCAATAATAATGCACATGCAATATAACTTACTCATAAGCTTCATAAACTATAAATTGAGCAGTATATACCTTAATAATCTACGTTGAAATGTTGTTGAGAAGGATCAGCCTCCACAGGGCGCCATTTTCCTCATCATTGTCATCAAGCAGCCAGCGTTGCCAGATGTCTTTAGCAAAATTACCCTCTCTTAAACTCCAATATATTTACTCAAAAAATTCCTGTATACCCTTGGAAATGGTCATACATTGATAATAATTATATTGTCTGACAAATATTTTTCTATATACTCTTGATAACTTTTTCATACGATTTCTCCATGCGGGCTTAATTAAAATTACCCTAAATCATTGAAATATCACTATATTTGGCAACACTGACAATAATAATGGCGTCCGTTCGATTCTGAATCACAAACATTCTCCATAAAATACAAATCCATCTCTGGAGTGCCCTTAGTTAAGTTACATGTTATTTTATAGTTATTACTGGATATGACTAATACACTTTTTTTTCTTAAAAATTGGTTCAGAAAATTTAAATAAACCAGCCATAATAGTACAAATGTTAGGTGCCAAACACCCTACACACAAAATATTATTATTTCTGGCGACGTTTTGAATACATATAAAATTATCCTAACGTGAGATTTTGTAATTATTTCTCATACTCATCGTAAATATTGGTGGCTTGTAAAATGTTCAATAATTTTCATATACATTTGAGCTGGCAACATGGCCGAGAAGAATATTGGAACGAAACCTCTTTCGTTTCCGTCACCGTACCACTTTAGTTCTATAAAATGGAGTTGCGACCTGTATGTTCATAATGCGTAAATTGTTGGTTCTCCACCAGTGTAAGTTGAACTGTGCAACGCTGGCGTTGTAGTAGTCAATGATATAGAGCCATAATAGATATAATAGAGAGTTTGGCCGGGCAGGTTTCAGTCGAGCTGCTGGTAATGCTGGTTGCTGATTGGTTGAGGTCTTGAGGAGAGTCACGTGACACACAGGCGCCATGTTGAACACCAATGTCTCCGTCAGTCTCCCTATAGCCACAGTAAAATATGCCTTGTTGTACAGCATAGGGTTGTTCAACGCGCCCAAAAATGGGCAAAACAATGCACAGGTTCCCAAGAGATACCCAGAGGAGGCCACTTTGGGCAAATAAGTCAAAAGACAACATTGGAGCCCAAATAACAACTCGTTTAGCACAGTGCCAGCAGCACTTACTATAGCTTTCTTTCAAGCTTTTATATTCTTTTACATAGCTTTATAAATTATTGTATACTTAATTAAAGAAGCACTAAGCCCAGAGGGATTATTTCTTCTATATATAGGCCTATATGTGTACCTTACTGTAACCTTGATTATTATACAGTACGTAATTTTTTCTTGTTAATTTTACCTTTAAAAAGTACTTATAGTTTATTCCTATACTTTTATATGCTTGCACTGAAATAACAAAATAACATTACAAATATAAAAAGCTCTATAACCTGGTAATTAGACTATACCCGTAGAAGTTGTACTATATAATAAAATAAACAGTGTACTACTAAACCCTCATACTTTCGAAGAATGAAGGCAGTTCCAATTCACTAAAAAGAACATTTCCCTTATTTTTTATTGCATTGTCTAATGTTATGTTAAGTGGAAAGTACACTGTTGATAAATGTGTAGCAAATGATTCCTCTAAACTATCCAAGCAACCTGCAATGATAGACACCGGTAGAGGCGGCAAATTTTAAAGTTGAGAGCTATATTGCACTGATACTATTAAAATGTTTGATAACAATGGTTCGTTGTGCAGCAAATGTGTGCAAAATTGGAAATTAAAACATTAAAAGAATGAAAGTCATAACATTTCAAAGTTATACAAAGCATCAGCAGTTGGCTAAAGGTGGCGGCACACTGGGCAATTCTGGCTAGCTTGCCACTTGCTTTTGCTACCTGCCTTTCTAGCAAAAACTTGTTGTTATCCGTCACACTGGTAATATCTTGCTAGCGTCAGCAGCCAGCGAGAATGACAACAAAACCTCCTGTGTCCCACCAATCTTGCCTACTTTACAAAGAATGCTGAAGTAAAAATAATGTAAACAAACAAATTGACTTTTATAACCAAATCTAACAAAGACATTAATTAAAAATTGATTATATAACTCCAGTAGAAAAAACGGTACCGAAAATACATTGGATTAATGTCACTTATATACGAGAGTACTAAACTTATACTGTACTTATTACTTGTAACATTGTATTTCTTTGCATTCCTTTTATTATATCTAACCTAATATACTGTCTTGTGAAAATTGTGCTGTAAATTTACTTTAGTACTGTGTTCACTGTAATGTATATTTCAGTATCATTCCCCACTATTTTTAACCATTCTAACACTTTTCATGGTATTGATATAGAAGTACTGTACTTCACTCACTATATTGTATATTTTAGTATCATTACCCACTATTTTTGACCATTCTAAGATGAATTTTGCAATTATATTAAGTGCTATTTAAAGTTAATGTAGTTTGGATCATGTAAATATATATATCTATGTTTATTCATTGCATTTGATAGTATTATTTTGCTTGAGTAAAGAATATTGAGGTCAAATTAGCTGTGTAAATTAGTATTCATAAAAACGACTATACTGTAGGTTAGGTTGGGCTCCCCTATGTTTTCATAATTTATTCATTTCTCAACACTGAACTTTCCCTGAACATGACTATTCTCCCCTCACCACTTTCTATCTCTCTCTATATAAAAAAGTAATAAAACAAATAAATATTTTATGAGACAAAAAAATTGGGAAAACAGCTCTGATAAAGACATACCAAAAAGGCCACTGGTACAGTACAGTATGTGCATTTGGCTTAGGTGGAATACTGTACAATGTAACTCTATTCCTTATTATTTGGAGAATACATAATAAATTCTCAAACAACCTTTCATCTCCATCAATAGATGTTTGTGTGTCAAATTCCCATTTATAATTCCACTCACCTAGGTTGAAATGTAGTACATATTTCATCACAGACCTATTATTTTGTTGCATAAAATGCATTTTGGTCCATGTCTTCAACTTACAGAATTAAAATATGAGCATATTATATGCATTATTGTTTTGGCTTGGTTAGATAGTAATAATAGATACAATACAAAGTTTTATTTTGTCTTGGTTTGAATTTTCTTAACTTCTATTATCTAAAAAAGTAGTCATTGTGTTAGGTGAAATTTCTTAAATACAGAATACAGTACATGGTTAAGGAAAGTACAGAAAAGTTTTGAAAATACTGTTTAATATATAGTATCACAAGTGTTGTACTATTTAATAAATATCACGGCCAAAGGAATATGAAGATGATCCATGCGTACAGCCGCTGAAACCAAAACCGTCTTCATATCCAAGCAAGCACGGTCCAGAGCAGTGTATGGGGCAGCTTGCCTGTTCTTGGGAAATGTAAATAATGCAAATGGCGAATAGTTTTGGGGTGGTTTGACCCGTTCCAGATTTGGTTAGGTTAGGTCTGGCTAATTCTATAACGTTGCTACCGTTATATAGGGAGAAGTAATCATTGTACTTCATTACAAATTTAGATTATTCAGCATGTTTGTTTAACATTTTAAGTACCGCAGGTACTGTATTCACTTTCTTTTAACACTCCAATCCCGTGCTTGAAGATAAAAACACTTATTATGTATCCATGTCAGTTTTTGTCCGCTGATACCGAGCATGCCCATGACTGTCTTTGTATCCCAATCCTATCAAAAAATTCCCACTTTGGCCGTGCACCCCCACTAGACCCACTCGGTGTGTTGTGGATCTTCTTCACCTCTTGTTGAAAGGATCCCTTGAAAGTCACAAACTTGGCCTGGACATCATCTGAAAAATAAGAGCCACATTAATCTTAGCATAGCCAATGTAAATGTGAGTGCATATGCATTTTGGTAATTTATTTTATTTACCTTTTTTTATTGTAAATCACATGGGATTTGTTTTTACTTTATTGATGGACCGTAAAGGAATCACAGTTATTATGTTTAATTTATCAAGAATGTTTATGAAATTGTAATTTATGTAAGGAAATCTTTACATTACAAATCACATATACATATATTAGTCTACAATCAATTAACTATATTACTTGCTTTATTTTAATTTAAAGTTCACATAATTTGAATAAAACTTCAATTCATTAAAATCAAACTTCAAGTGTTTTAAAGTACTGGTATACAAATATTTAAAATTAAACTTCAGATGTTCTAATATAAACTTAAGGAGTTTTAATTTGAAGTCTGTTGTTCTAAATAAAACTTTAGTTGTTTTATATTAAACTTAAGTTGTTTTATTTTTATTTGAGGGTGAAAAGGTGTAGTCTGAATTTCCCCAACTGGGATCTGCATGGGATTCATAGGCTGAGGCTCATGTTTGGGAATCTTTAGTATGATATTGTTTGGGCACCTATGATCTAAGTTAAAACAGGGAAATAAAAAAACCTCAAGATATATACTGTACCTGCAGTTAAGTTGATTGGTGGTAACGTTAGATGTGTAATGTCCAGCTGTACAGTACTGCTCATGTCCAGGATCCCACAATATTGGAAGTTCTCTGCATATTTCTAATAACATATATACATGCTCTGATTTCCAATTAAGCTTTCGAGAAGGCCTTATTTTTCAGAGGCACATGAAGACATTCTGGATATCGGGCGTTTTCGTTTTATTATTATTACTACCAAGATATTATTATTATTATTACGACTATTATTATTATTATTACTACGGTATTATGATTATTATTATTATTTCGACTAGCCCATTGTTATTATTATTACTTTTTCCGTGTTATTATTATTATTTCTCTTTCTGTCTTATTATCATTTTCTCATTCAGTGTTATTATTATTATTTTTTCTATTTCTCTCTATTACCCTGCTTCTATTATCACTCACTCTTTTCCTTATGAGTTATTCTTCCTTCCTCTATACACTTCTTTCTTCCTACGTCCTTCTATCCACCGTAATTATCAATTATTTCCTTTATTTTCTTTCGTTGGGCTCCCCTACCGTAGCCATTTTAACACTGACCAATATTCCTCCCAGGACGGACAAGGCATTGCCGTTATTTCCTTAATTACACATTAATTACGCCTTAATTACCACGCGTTATACCGTATAGTGAAGCTTACTTAATTAATACACCCATTTCATGCCAGTATGATCGGTAGAAATACACACAGACGGATGAAATTGGAAAATAAAATAAAAATTCATGCTGTATCGTAGTCTGCGGTAGGATAAAAAGACGTCGTCTGTCTACCTAGCGGCCAAAGCCTAAACTATCATATATACAAAAGGTTATTTTATTATCATTATTATTATTATTGCTATTTTTTCATAATTAATTAATTATTATGTAGTAGACACCAACAAGCACCTTATTACACTTCACCTACTAACCTCACCCGATTATAATATTAATGTTTTTTGTTGTTGTTGTAATAAATCGTATATCTCCTGATTTTTAGTCGAATCTCAGATTTTTTGATAAAATAATAGGAAATCTCCAGATTTCTAGATAATACCCAGAAAAATGGCTCGAAATCTCCAGCTGACGTACGATGTATCAGTAATTATCGCGGGGAAGATTTTACAAAATACATCATAACTCGGCCATCACTCCGTTAACCAACTTCCAAATTAAATCCGCTGGCGTTCACACGCAATCCTTCAGTTAGTTACCCCGGGAACCGGGGTAACTAACTGAAGGATTGCGTGTGATCGCCAGCGGATTTAACAGGGAACCGGATTTAACCGGGAACCGGGGTAACTAACTGAAGGATTGCGTGTGATCGCCAGCGGATTTAACAGGGGAACAGTGTTGGCCGAGTTAAGGTGGCGGCACACTGGGCAATTCTGGCTAGCTTGCCACTTGCTTTTGCTACCTGCCTTTCTAGCAAAAACTTGTTATTATCCGTCACACTGGTAATATCTTGCTAGCGTCAGCAGCCAGCGAGAATGACAACAAAACCTCCTGTGTCCCACCAATCTTGCCTACTTTACAAAGAATGCTGAAGTAAAAATAATGTAAACAAACAAATTGACTTTTATAACCAAATCTAACAAAGACATTAATTAAAAATTGATTATATAACTCCAGTAGAAAAAACGGTACCGAAAATACATTGGATTAATGTCACTTATATACGAGAGTACTAAACTTATACTGTACTTATTACTTGTAACATTGTATTTCTTTGCATTCCTTTTATTATATCTAACCTAATATACTGTCTTGTGAAAATTGTGCTGTAAATTTACTTTAGTACTGTGTTCACTGTAATGTATATTTCAGTATCATTTCCCACTATTTTTAACCATTCTAACACTTTTCATGGTATTGATATAGAAGTACTGTACTTCACTCACTATATTGTATATTTTAGTATCATTACCCACTATTTTTGACCATTCTAAGATGAATTTTGCAATTATATTAAGTGCTATTTAAAGTTAATGTAGTTTGGATCATGTAAATATATATATCTATGTTTATTTATTGCATTTGATAGTATTATTTTGCTTGAGTAAAGAATATTGAGGTCAAATTAGCTGTGTAAATTAGTATTCATAAAAACGACTATACTGTAGGTTAGGTTGGGCTCCCCTATGTTTTCATAATTTATTCATTTCTCAACACTGAACTTTCCCTGAACATGACTATTCTCCCCTCACCACTTTCTATCTCTCTCTATATAAAAAAGTAATAAAACAAATAAATATTTTATGAGACAAAAAAATTGGGAAAACAGCTCTGATAAAGACATACCAAAAAGGCCACTGGTACAGTACAGTATGTGCATTTGGCTTAGGTGGAATACTGTACAATGTAACTCTATTCCTTATTATTTGGAGAATACATAATAAATTCTCAAACAACCTTTCATCTCCATCAATAGATGTTTGTGTGTCAAATTCCCATTTATAATTCCACTCACCTAGGTTGAAATGTAGTACATATTTCATCACAGACCTATTATTTTGTTGCATAAAATGCATTTTGGTCCATGTCTTCAACTTACAGAATTAAAATATGAGCATATTATATGCATTATTGTTTTGGCTTGGTTAGATAGTAATAATAGATACAATACAAAGTTTTATTTTGTCTTGGTTTGAATTTTCTTAACTTCTATTATCTAAAAAAGTAGTCATTGTGTTAGGTGAAATTCTTAAATACAGAATACAGTACATGGTTAAGGAAAGTACAGAAAAGTTTTGAAAATACTGTTTAATATATAGTATCACAAGTGTTGTACTATTTAATAAATATCACGGCCAAAGGAATATGAAGATGATCCATGCGTACAGCCGCTGAAACCAAAACCGTCTTCATATCCAAGCAAGCACGGTCCAGAGCAGTGTATGGGGCAGCTTGCCTGTTCTTGGGAAATGTAAATAATGCAAATGGCGAATAGTTTTGGGGTGGTTTGACCCGTTCCAGATTTGGTTAGGTTAGGTCTGGCTAATTCTATAACGTTGCTACCGTTATATAGGGAGAAGTAATCATTGTACTTCATTACAAATTTAGATTATTCAGCATGTTTGTTTAACATTTTAAGTACCGCAGGTACTGTATTCACTTTCTTTTAACACTCCAATCCCGTGCTTGAAGATAAAAACACTTATTATGTATCCATGTCAGTTTTTGTCCGCTGATACCGAGCATGCCCATGACTGTCTTTGTATCCCAATCCTATCAAAAAATTCCCACTTTGGCCGTGCACCCCCACTAGACCCACTCGGTGTGTTGTGGATCTTCTTCACCTCTTGTTGAAAGGATCCCTTGAAAGTCACAAACTTGGCCTGGACATCATCTGAAAAATAAGAGCCACATTAATCTTAGCATAGCCAATGTAAATGTGAGTGCATATGCATTTTGGTAATTTATTTTATTTACCTTTTTTTATTGTAAATCACATGGGATTTGTTTTTACTTTATTGATGGACCGTAAAGGAATCACAGTTATTATGTTTAATTTATCAAGAATGTTTATGAAATTGTAATTTATGTAAGGAAATCTTTACATTACAAATCACATATACATATATTAGTCTACAATCAATTAACTATATTACTTGCTTTATTTTAATTTAAAGTTCACATAATTTGAATAAAACTTCAATTCATTAAAATCAAACTTCAAGTGTTTTAAAGTACTGGTATACAAATATTTAAAATTAAACTTCAGATGTTCTAATATAAACTTAAGGAGTTTTAATTTGAAGTCTGTTGTTCTAAATAAAACTTTAGTTGTTTTATATTAAACTTAAGTTGTTTTATTTTTATTTGAGGGTGAAAAGGTGTTAGTCTGAATTTCCCCAACTGGGATCTGCATGGGATTCATAGGCTGAGGCTCATGTTTGGGAATCTTTAGTATGATATTGTTTGGGCACCTATGATCTAATTAAGTTAAAACAGGGAAATAAAAAAACCTCAAGATATATACTGTACCTGCAGTTAAGTTGATTGGTGGTAACGTTAGATGTGTAATGTCCAGCTGTACAGTACTGCTCATGTCCAGGATCCCACAATATTGGAAGTTCTCTGCATATTTCTAATAACATATATACATGCTCTGATTTCCAATTAAGCTTTCGAGAAGGCCTTATTTTTCAGAGGCACATGAAGACAATCTGGATATCGGGCGTTTGTTTATGTTTACAAAACAACAGGTGATGGTGAATAGAAAAACTGAATACCTATTTTGTGTTGTTCATATAATTCTTTGCTACATTTACAGAGTCGATTAACTAATTGAAGTAACTATTTTCATGTACAAGCTAAGATTTGCATGCTCAATATGTTTTTCCTTGGTATATAAAGGACACAGATAATGGCTCATTTGAGCACTCGATCTGTGAGGCATGCTGGGAGCAAGTTGCTCGGACTTGCTTCCAACATATTATCCGTTTTCCCTCCCGGCAAGAGTCGGTCGCAAACCACACGTTTGGGCTAACAAAATACAAAGCAGGTGGCAAAAGCAAGTGGCAAGTTAGCCCGAATTGCCCAGTGTGCCGCCACCTTAAGGGTGATTCCTCCCAGGTCTAATAAAAATAATATTAAGGGTTAATGTTGAAGTTCCTCAAGCTGTCTGGCCTAGCAGCCCCGCGGCCGAGCTCCTGGGGAAGGTCGTGGGGACTTTCCCACAATGTATATGTGTATGTTGTGTTGTTGGCGAGTGTGGTTGTGTACATTGCAGTCTTCCATAATGTGTTTAATAGAATGGGGTGCTGTGTTGCATCCTGGACAGGCATCTACAATGGCTCCATCCAGCTTCTGATATGTCAGAAGGGCCGGGTGGTGGCAGAAGGATATACTGTTTTTATTTTTATAAAAAAAAAAAAAAAAAGTTAATTATTACACAAAAAAATAATTAATAATATATATATATATATATTATATATAATAAAAAAAAAGAGTTAATTATTACGAAAAAAATAATTCTTATAAAAAATAAATATTAAAAAAATATATATATGTTATTAAAAAAATAAATAAAGTAAATAATTATTAAAAAACGACGGCGGCGGCGGCGGCGGGGCGGCAGCGGCGGCGGCGGCGGTGGGGCGGCGGCGGCGGTGGGGCGGCGGCGGCGGTGCGGCGGCGGCGGCGGTGCGGCGGCGGCGGCGGCGGGGCGGCGACGAAAAAATGAAATAAAATAATAATAATAATAATAAAAAAATAAAAAAAAGTTAATTATTACAAAAAAAAAATCAATAAAAAATATTAAAAAAAATATATATATTATTAAAAAAAAATATTAAAAAAATTATAATAATTATTAAAAATAAAATAAAAATAATCAATTAATAAATATAAATATACAAATAAATTATTTAAAAAAAAAACTAATTATTAAAAATAAATAAATAAATAAATAAATAAATAAATGAATAAATAAACAAGAACATGAAGGAAAACCCTTCAAAAGGTTTAGGTATGTATGCCTACTGTACAATGGCCGTGTACATGGAAGACATTACAGGTAACTAATAGGTAACATAATATTTGAAAATTAATAACGCAAAGAGAAGAAAAATTAAAAATTAAATGGAGAGACCCGGAACAACTAAGAAAGACAATCGAAGGGACACTGTTGAAAATATTCTCTACAAAGGAAATAAAAGGAAGCTGCCTGATTTGACTGATGGCAGCTTCAGGTGTTAATTCACTGCCTCAGCAGACTCACACCTCCATGGCTGTATACAATGTAAAGGCGTTGTTTGAACACGCCTTTTAAAGATTCTGAGGAAGTTTACTCTCGCTGACGTCAGAATATGAAGGTTACCAAAGGTATTTTTAAGCGTTTTGCTAAAAGATTCTATTAGGGAAGGATATGGGGTGAAGGTGAATATTATGGAGTTAGGAAAGAATGAAGAAACCGATGCTGACGAGGGCGTGATGTAGGAGCCTATATAGAAATTAAGAATCCCCGTGATGTAGTTGTATAAGAAAACATTGCCATGAAACACCACCTACAGGAATGGAGCTTGTTTCTTGGCATGGTCAAGATGAATCAGAAGCCACCATGCAGCAGCTTATGCACAATCACAGCACAGGGTCCCTTGATGTAAAGTAACAACGTCAACAACTCCTTGGTTCATCACGTATACAGATACAACTCAAACAACTGAACCTCACCCTGCCTCACAGAACAAACAAGAGGTGTACGTGGTGACCGTCAGATGGATCCTAGCCTAGTTAAAAGCCTTCACCTATACCGTACCTACCTTTATATTCTGCAAGGTTGCCAAATGGACAGGTGTTCTTTCCACTCAATTCTATTCAAGAGCATGTCAAAGTGGTAAAGTACACAGCTCAGTATTTATATAATGGTGCAAGATTAAAGATGTAATAATTGTATCTAAAGTTTAGTTAGTCGGCCGCTTTAGCAATCGATGTTGAGGGAGTATATAGTACAGTAACTGTTTTGGTATATCTGGAGCAACTGATTCCTTCAATTTCTTCCGAGCAACAACATTATTTTTGATAATCTGCCGATCCTGTTCGGGATACTTCCGAGGAATCAAGGCGTTCCAATGTATACGACCACCATAACCTTAAGAGAAAAGTGAAAAAGTATTCAATCATTAGAACTATTAAACATTTATGCACAGGAAAAAAAAAAGCTAAATTCATTTAAAACCAACCCATTTTGTATAATTTCCAGGGACGTGGCAACTCTGGAATTCTCTTGCCCCACACACACACACACACACACACACAACTTGCTTCCTCATCCTTCTTTGTGTACAAGGTGACCTGTGTGTGTGCCCCTCCCACTGTTCCCGTATAAAACAAACTGAGAGAAGCTGTACTTGGTCAGTTCAACCATAGACCATTGTGTGAAGGGGTAAGATTTGATCGGTGAATTGGACATACAACAGGTTCTTGATTTATCCAAACTTAATTAAGGAGTTAGTTTAGTTAATACAGTATTAGTAAATATGGAGCAACTGCAAGCATGATTCCTCCATTCCAAACTATATTATATAACTGTTGCCTAACATACTTTGGTGGAACTTAATTGAAACTCATACAGCTTAAATTTCAGTTTTACCCAATCATAAAATAATAATTATTCCTTGAATCTTTGCTGATAGAACATCAGGTACAGATTATTTTTGTGATTTCTAAATGTTAAAGATTCTGTTTATAGGTTTCGTATATTTCTAACTCCTTTTGAATGGTTACATAATAAGTGTTACTTAATTGTTTCTTTGTTTTTTCGTGCGCGATATAGAAGTGATTTATTGTTTAGATACAACATTACACTGTCTTCAGACGTAGCCTATACTTTATGGATGGTAACATCTTTAGTATGCATTTGTGGGAGAGAAATTGCAAAGAAAATCATAGCATGCATGCTTTTTAGTGCATGTGTCGAACGTAATTAACAGCGGATTTTTTTTTTTTTTTGCATCACACAGAGATTTAATACAAGACTGAGTATATACAACATAAGATCATCAGCAACAACTACGACCCAGATGTTTCTCCAGCTGCAAACGTTAAGGATACACCACCACCATCACCTAAGAACACATCAACGAGTATTGGTCCTTACAGCGCTGCATCTAGTATTGTTGCTTCCTTCACCAGTACACCCGCAGCACTTGGAACCATCATTCACCTCATGTGGGTCTCAAGTCACAACAATCACGAGATGGATGACAACGACAGAGACAGTTTGGTACTCTAGTGGGAAGCAACAAGTTATCATGCCCTTCAGTCACTACGAGTACTTCAGCCCTCCTCCTCCCATTCTCGTACCTACTACTACTACTACTGGTGGTGGTGGTGGTTTTGTGACACCGGTAGTAGCAGTAGTAGGAGCATCTTTATATCTACCACCTTCTCCCCTCATCGTTGTGGTGGTGGGGGATTCATTAAAGCACCCTCCCTTAACCCCTACCACCACTACCATACACCCCCCGCTAACCACCACCACCACCACCACCACCACCACCACTAACATATACCCTCCATTAACCCCCACCACCAATATACACCCCACGTTAACCCCTACCACCACCACCACCAGTACCCAAGAGACAACAACAACAAATGGTCAGCCAGCCATGGGAGTCAACATAGTGATTAGTGATTGTCGATGTAACATGTGTTCTTATGTGGTTCAGGACAACCCTTGTGTCTGTGCGGAAGAGTTTGGGTGTGGCGGGGCCCCTGTTAGAAGGATGCAAGGGAATGTTGAGATACATTTGTAAATTACAAATATACCTAGAGTCGATCATTTCCACATTATAATTATATAGTACATTAAACCCAAGAATATATCATAGTAATTAGCAATTGTTAATATTAGGATTTAATTAAGCATGTTGGCTAATCTGTTAACATGATACTACAAAATATAACAGATAATTTATTTCACATCCATAATAACGTATAGCCTACAACCCTACACAATACAGTACACGTTGTTAAATACGTTTGTGTGACTTTGTTGGCAACTGCAACTGTATCGAATTTGCAACTTGGATATAACCAAGATTATAACAGTTCAACAACCCACTCTTGTATATTATATGATCATCTATACAAGTGTTTTGTGTTAGAGATGTAAATGTCCATGGTAATAATTTATAACACAAATTGTACTTACATTCTGTACTCAGTCTTTCATAAGAGTAACGAATATTGATACTAATTATTAACATAAACTATTTAATACCACAATTCTGGGTAATTTTTCGTGGAAGAGTAGAGGGTAAATGTATAAAATAATATAGGATACCCATTGAATTTTTCATTTTCTCTTATTCTATCAGATCAGTTGAGAAAACTAAGAAATTTCTATCAGGAATAACATTTATAAATATTATAAACTTAATTAATTAAGGTGGGATTCTTTGATTGGTGAATTGGAAGGTCTGTGATTCCTCCAAACTATGCCACTAAACAGAATCCCTATGAGTACAGTCCCGAGCTAATGGAAGGGAAACACCACCATCGCCCAGACAAGCACATCCACGGTTGTGTCTACCCGGCGAGTTATTGGGGAGAGTAATAAGGGAGAGGGGGAGGCGTTAGGAGGGACTGATATATAGAGAAAGGGGAGGGCTGGTACAGCCATGGAGTTATTCTAACTCCATGGGTACAGCTGCCAGACTGAAATGACAAACCACCTGCTGGCTGGCTGATAGTGGACGGGTACCAAGTCAACATCAATATGTATTGATAAATATGCCTTAACTTTGGGTAAAATGGGATCCATCATAAATCATGAAACATTTTTTATTTACCGTCGTACTTTAGAATGGACTGTGAAGAAAGTGATAGAATATTGTGCGGTTATATAGATCATGATAATTATTACGTGTATAAACAAACATGTGAATCAACCAACATCTCGAAGCTTCATCACTTAAAAATCTCAGGACCTCGTAAGAGTCTCAGGCCAAGGCTGACCACCTTCAGTCCCAAGGTTGAGGTATAAAAGAAATATATACAATATCATTGACCATTATTTAAGTAGTATATTTAATAATAAGCTCGGGACTGTACCATTGAGGGTGTCTGTTTTTTGGTATAATTTGGAGGAATCAATTTCCTTCCAATTTACCAACAAGAGAAAATCCCCTTATTAAGGGGCACAGCACAGTGTTGCTAAATCGGGAGCAACTGGTTCCTCCAAACTATTCCAAGCAACAGAAACCAACTATTGTTGTCATTATGGTCCTGTTTCCTGATATACTTTGGATGAATAAAGGCTCTCTAATAAATAAGACCCTCACTAGCAAATGATATTACAGTTTAATACCAAATAGTTCCGGTGGACATTGTCACGACATTAGAAAGCCATTAATAAAACAAAGTATGTCAGGAAACAAGACCAGACTGACAAAAGTAACGAGTTCCTGTTGCTTGGAATAGTCGGGAGGAATGTATGTGATTTCTCCAGTGTTCTGATATATCAAATGATAAAACAGTCAGGAGCTCGAGGGTCCACGTGTGTGCACCGGATGTGGCGGAAAAGAAAAGATAGCCAGCTATTTTTATTACTCTTGAGAGAGAGAGAGAGAGAGAGAGAGAACTATGTCATGAAACAGATCCCCTATTACTACCAGTAGGACAACCAGGCGACAACCACCGAGGCAACATGATAACTGTATGACAGTCATTTTGATCGACAGGACGACTGGGCCAAGCACTGTATGGGTGACTGTCACTTATTAGTCGACTGAACCATTTACGAGCTGTAAAAATATTATGTATATTATAAAATAATATAACACTGATTGAAGATTATTTATAGTTTATGTATATAATTTAAGGAACAGTCGGAGTATTCAGAGGACATGTATGCCTGAAGTTTCATCGTCTCCGTCGTCAGTTCAGTTCTCCAACTTCACACTGACGAGCCTGAGCTATAGGTGTTATTATTAAAAAAAAAAAAAAAAAAAAAAATATATATATTAATTAGATTTTTTTTTATTAATATAAAATAATATTAATATTAAAATAAAAAAAAATAATAATAAAACGGCGGCGGCAGCGGCGATGGCGGTGGTGACGGCGACGATGACGATAATAATTAATAAAAAATAAAAAATAAAAGAATAATTATTAAAAAAAAAAAAAAGAATAATTATTAACTAGAATTTTTTTTTTATTAATATAAAAAAAATATATAAAAATATAAAAAAATAATAATAAAACGGCGGCGGCAGCGGTGATGGCGGTGGTGACGGTGATGGCGGCGGTGACGGCAGTGGTTGCGGCGGCGGCGGTGGAGGCGACGGCGGCGGCGGTGGCGGTGGCGGCGGCGGTGGTGGCGGCGGCGGCGGCGGCGGCGACGACGATAATAATTAATAAAAATATATATATATATAAAATAATTATTAAAAAAAATAAAAATATATATTATTATTAAAAAAAAAATAATAACAATAATAATATAAAAAAAAAAAAAAAAAAACGACGGCGGCGGCGGCGACGGCGGCATCGAGGGCGGCGGCGTCGGCGGCGGTGTCGGTGGTGGTTGCAGCGGCGGTGGCGGCGGCGGCGGCTCTGGCGGTGGCGGCGGCGGCGGCGGCGACGACGACGATGACGATAATAATTAATAAAAATTAAAAATAAAGAAATTATTAAAAAAATAAAATTTATTATTAAAAAAAAAAAAAAAAAATATTAATATAAAAAAATATATAAAAATATAAAAAAATAATAATAAAACGGCGGCGGCGATGGCAAAGGTGATAGCAGCGGTTGCGGCGGCGGCGGTGGAGGCGGCGGCGGCGATGGCAGTGGCGGCGGCGGCGATAAATAATAAATAAATAATAATAAACAACGATAAAAAATAATAAACAACGATATATAATAATAAACAACGATAAATAATAATAAACAACGATAAATAATAATAAAGAACGATAAATAATAATAAACAGCGATAAATAATTAAACAGCGATAAATAATTATAAACAACGATAAATAATAATAAACAACGATAAATAATAATAAACAGCGATAAATAATAATAAACAGTGATAAATAATAATAAACAACGATAAATAATAATAAAGAACGATAAATAATAATAAACAACGATAAATAATAATAAACAACGATAAATAATAATAAACAACGATAAATAATAATAAACAACGATAAATAATAATAAACAACGATAAATTATTAATTATCACTAATAATTATTACTATTAATTATTACTATTAAGTATTAGGCCTACTATTAATTATTACAATTAATTATTACTATTAATTATTACTATTAATTATTACTATTAATTATTGCTATTAATTATCACCATTAATTATCACTATAAATTATCACTATTAATTATTACTATCAATTATTACTATTAATTGCTACTATTAGTTGTTACTATTAATTGTTACTATTAATTGTTACTATTAATTATCACTATCAATTATTACTATTAATTATTACTATTAATTATTACTATTAAGGACCCTGTGATTGTGTATGAGACCTGGTGGCTTCTAATTCTTCCTGACAATCCCGAGAAACAATCTCCTTTATAATGTAGGTAGTGTTTCGTGGCAATGTTTGAAGGACTCCCTATTACCTCCAATATTCTGAGTACATCACTGGTGTCCTTGAACGAGGAAAAATATATCAAGGCCCTTCGTCGCTACATTCGCATTGCAAAATTAATAGTTACTGAGCGACGAAAACAATTTTACCCCCGAAGAAATAGTTTAATAATACCATCATGAGAGAGAGAGAGAGAGAGAGAGAGAGAGAGAGAGAGAGAGAGAGAGAGAAAGAGAGAGAGAGAGCTTGTTTACGTGCACGTATACATGTATGGTGATGAGGGATGGAGTGCATGTCTATCCATGAGAACAAGTATAAAATATTTCTTTCAATGCAAGAAGGTGTTCCCGTTTTTATATAAGTGGTACTGAATAAGTAAACACTTATTAAGGACCCTGTGATCGTGTTTGAAGATTGGAGTCTTCTGATTCCTCCTAACCATCCTATGAAACAAGCCCCTTTCATTTAGGTGGTGTTTCGAGGCTATATTTGAAGAACTCACAGGGGGACACTTAAATGGATCAACTTTTCCTGCTACTATTCGTTAATTCGTTAATTCTTGTTATCCTGCCTCCGTATTTATTTATTTATAATTGTTACTGTCTCTCCTTTTCTTCTACGTATCATATTAGTTTTTGTTGTCCCACCTCCGTATTTCTCTCTCTCTCTCTTAATTGTTACTGTCTCTCCTTTCCTGCTGTTAATCATCTTCGTTTATTCTGGTCGTCCCGCCTCCCTATTTATTTATCCCTTTCTCCCTTTTGCCATTTACATGTGGGTTCTCTATAGGAATAACGTGGTTTTCCTTTTTCTTTTTCATTTCAATTGCGGTTTTGTAAAGTGTTTTATATATAGGCAGTCTTGATTAATGAGTCGCGTTAAGGATAATACACAGCTAAAGACTTGTGGCTGTAATGTAGAGAGAGAAGTTGTACAGTTAAGATAGGCAGGTGGTGGATGAGGAGTAGGAAATGAAGGACTAATGAGATGAAGGAGAATTAAGGTAAGGTATAGAAAAGGAAATGATGCATGGAGGTATATAGTATGGAAAGGGGCGAATGAGAGAGGGAAAAGGGAAATAGTGAAGAAAGTAAAGGTTGGCAAGCAGGCAGGCAGTGAGGTGAAGGAAGGCGGCTAAAGGCTGCATGCTAGAAAATGCGTAAATGTAAAGGGAGTGTCAGCCTCAGGTACAAGTGTGGATGGAGGAGTGAAGAAGAGGGAACGAGTGGCGGGTGGGAATTCCCCTGGTGCACGGCCTATAGTTGCCCTGGTGATACAGTCATGTTTATCTGGCCTACCCCGAATAATAATAATAATAATAATAATAATAATAATAATAATAAATCAGTAATGCGTGTTTGTGTCAGTCAATTCGAACATCAATTAAAAACTATACGCATCGAACAGCAAAACTAAAAACATAATTGTTACTGAACATGTTCGTGGCTTATTTCTAGAGGGAAATATTTATACATTTACAATATACAGTAACTAAATTCTCCTGCACATAATATAACAATGCATCATTATTCTACAGAGGCTTTACTGCACATAACATCACGTATACCTTCATACAGATGCCACATTATATATATTCTATATTATGTGAAACTTGAACTGAATGTCAATTAGACAATTTATTGTATTAAAATCCTAAATTAGCGACATCTCTACTTTCTGCCTACTCCTGCCCACATGGTCCTGCTCCTCCCATTCCTCCACCTCCTCCTCCTTCCTCTTCCTCTTCCTCCTCCTCCTTCCTCCCTTTTTCTCTTTTTCATCCTCCTCCTTTTTCCTCTTCCTCCTCCTACTCCCTCTTCCCCTTCCCTCCCCACCTCCTCCCGTTTCCTCTTCCTCGTCTTCCTCCCCCTCCTCCTCCTCCTTTTATTCTATTAACGTGACTTTGCCACTTGAACGTAACTGGAAGTAACTGTACACTGACACTTCTTAAGACTCTCTCTCTCTCTCTCTCTCTCTCTCTCTCTCTCTCTCTCTCTCTGTGTGTGTGTGTGTGTGTGTGTGTGTGTGTGTGTGTGTGTGTGTGTGTGTGTGTGTGTGTGTGTGTGTGTGTGTACAAAGGAGTGGAAAGAGGAACGTGATTTTAGAGGGTAACAGTAAACTGGGGTCCATGCAAGGTATCATGATTGTGGTGTATGTGTCTCTCACCCAACACACACAACCATGGACCTCACTCATACCCTCCTGTATATTGATCGTTACTGTCTGAGGCGAAACTCACGTGTATATACTGTATATATTTAAGAAGAGTATACACGCACAGTACAACAACATGCATGCCAAAAGCACAGCCGCTCACATGTAGTATATACATGTCTTCCCTCTGTCGTAATTATAGTGATCATTTAGACACATGACGTTTGAAGGGCATTAATATGTAGTGAGGGGTACAAAGATGGGGGAAGATGTTTCAGAGTTGTTTCAGAGTATTTCAGAGTGTTTCAAAGTTGATCAGTTGTGTGTGTATGAACGACTGATGTGAGTACGGGTTGTGTATAAGAATTAATGTACTCTTATACTGTACTAAGGGTTAATAGGGAATAGTACCATACTCTCCACAATGATCTTATATTTTCCATTACTTCTGATCCTCACTATATATTCCTCCTTTATTTAGTTGCCTCCTCTTCTCCTTTCCCTCCCATTTCCACGGCATTTACTCCACAGAATTAGTAAATTATGTTATCATCTTTTGTTACCATTTCTTCACTGCGGTCCTCACACAACCCGTCTCATTGGTAGGTAGGTAGTGTGTCCCTCTATACAACCCATGACAAACGCACCATGAAATTTACCGCAGTTTTTTTTCATCTCCACAAGTACACGGAGGGATGACCTTCAATTACCTATTTTTCTCTTTAATACAATCTTCCGTCGTTCAAAAAGTTTGTGTAAAGACATTCCTTGAGTATTTAGTTTATGATTTACCTCTATTATTTTCCAAAGCTGTTATGAGTGAGTAGTTTCATCCTTGCTGTTGTATTGTCCATAAGAAAAGTATATAATTATGTACATTAGAGGATAAATGGTTAGTTAAATGTTTCAGTGTCATGAAGGCAAGGAATTATATCAGACTCAAACCCCACAAACAAAGAACTTACAGTATAGTGGAAGCAGTTATACAAACATTGGCTGTCATCCACCCACCACGTTACTCGTGAGGTTGTGTAACGCTTTCTCTAAACTTACGTAAACTCTGTGTTCCCTCCCCCCTTCTTTTCCTTCTTCCCCCTCTCCCCCTGACCTCTCCCTATAGCTCCAAGTGACCTTTTTCATTCTACCCGCTATTTACCTACTCCTCGTCCCTCCCTCCTTACATTCCCTTCGCTCCACTCCTTGCCTGGTACTCATGCATCTTTTCCTTCTCTCTACATTCCCTCCCATCGCCTATGGCCATCCTCCCTCCTCTCCTCCACCCTAAATACCTTCTTCCTTTCCCTTTCACCTTCCTCTGTCCCACATCTCCCGTTCCTATATAACTTCTATAGTATACTTCCTTTCCTCATTAGATAAAACCTTGGGACCCTCACCTACTCCTCATAACCCTACCCCTTCCTCCCAGTTCCCCTCCTCTGCCCAAACACACACTCTCCTCATTCTTATGCCTAACTACACACCTTCCCTTCCTCATTATACTTCTCCTTCTTTCAATACATGTTCTTTCCCTTCCCATATACGGCACCCATAAAACTATAACACCTCCTCCTTATGCCCCTCCTACTACTCCCTCTCTCTCCCTCCTTCTCCTCCTCCTCCCTCCCTCCCTCGTCCTTCTTGTCCCTCCTCCTCCTACTCCCTCCTTCTTCTCCCTCCTCCTTCTCCTCCTCCCTCTCTCCCTCTGACCTAATGCATCCACCCTGACTCTTTCTTCCATGTTAGGCAAACCTGTTCAGCCCAGAGTCAATTTACTAAAAGAAGCAAATGAGTTGCCTTAAGAACACCATGCCAACACACTACAACACTCACATGTCAACACACTACAACACTCACATGTCAACACACTACAACACTCACATGTCAACACACTACAACACTCACATGTCAACACACTACAATTCTCACATGTTAACACACTACAACACTCACATGTCAACACACTACAACACTCACATGTCAACACACTACAACACTCACATGTCCACACACTACAACACACATGTCCACACACTACAACACTCACATGTCAACACACTACAATTCTCACATGTTAACACACTACAACACTCACATGTCAACACACTACAACACTCACATGTCAACACACTACAACACTCACATGTCAACACACTACAACACTCACATGTCCACACACTACAACACACATGTCCATACACTACAACACACATGTCAACACACTACAACACACATGTCAACACACTACAACACTCACATACAAAAAAGAAAGTAGCACAGCAAAAATGTGTGTGTGTAAAATGAGGAATGAATAAACAGAATACAAACAAATTCTGAGGTGCACGATTTGTTTCCTTCTGTACAATTAAGCTAGAGGGATGCCAAGAGACAAAACAACATTGCACCTTGTTATTTATTGTCCTGTATTTACATTTGTGTGGTGCGTGTGTTGTGGAAGACGTTGGTACCCGAGTGCATGTACAGAGGAGAGGTATACAGTATAGGGAGCTAGGGGATGGAAGGCAGGCAGGCAGGCAGGCAGGCAGGCAGGGATGGGAATACTGGGATAGTACAGTATATAACATTATATAAGGGAGCTTGGGATATGGGGGGTATGGTGGGGTTGCATGGGAAAGGGTTACATGCAATGAGGGGTAAAGACAGAAGAGAGGGGATGGGGGAGGGACAGTGGAGTAATAAGAGGGTATAGGTAAGGGTACGGCAGAAAGAGGAATGGATGAATGAGGCAAAATAAATAATGGGTGGTTGGGAAGGAAAGGGTGAGAACGAAAAATAAATGAAAAGAAGTGAGTAGCCTGCATGGTACGAGGACCAGGAGCAATAAAAATGAATAAATAAAAAAGAATTGATTACACTGGTGAGTGTATAGGGAGACAGGAAATGGGAGAAGGAGAGAGAGGAGGGAGAGAGAGAGAGAGAGAGGTAGAGAAGGAGGTAAGGGAGGGAGGGAGAGAGGTAAAGAAGGAGGTAAGGGAGGGAGGGAGAGAAGGAGGGATCGTGCGAGGGGAAGGGCGGGAGAGAGGTAGAGAAAGAGGTAGGGGAGGGAGGTAGAGTAGGGAGGGAGGGAGAGAGGTAGAGAAGGAGGGATCGTGTGAGGGGGAGGGATCGTGGGAGAAGGAGGGAGGTAGAATATCGAAGAGGAGGAGGAGGAGGAGGAGGAGGAGGAGGAGGAGGAGGAGGAGGAGGAGGAGGAGGAGGAGGAGGAGGAGGAGGAGGAGGAGGAGGAGGAGGGGGAGGAGGGGGAGGAGGTACTGGAAAGGTAAAAGAAGACAGGTGAGGTGCAGGTGGCTTCACTCAACCCCAGGCTCTTGACCAGGTAAGTCAAGCTCTCTCTCTCTCTCTCTCTCTCTCTCTCTCTTATAAGTGTTCGGGATATAACATCACAACACAACATCACCACTTCCTTCCCATTGTTTCTTACCTTCATCCTCACAACGACAACCTCACTGACTCCTGTGTTTTTATCGTCATCAGTAAAATCGTCCAACATTGACATAAGAAAATATAAAAACACTTCAACAATCGTGCAGGAACGGCCGACTATCCAAAAACATAACCCAAATTAAATGTATATATATATATATATATATATATATATATATATATATATATATATATATATATATATATATATATATATATATATATATATATATATATATTGTATACATGTCAAAATAACCACAAAGTCCTCGCAGTATATATATATAAAATAAATCGATATAAAAATGCCAAACTTGTCTCCTACCTGAACGTGAGTAAATAGATATAAAAACGTGAACGTGAATAATTCGATAGATATAAAAATGGCAAACGGTTCTCCTACCTGAACGTAGGTAAATAGATAATTATAAATGCTTCTACTGCCTAAACGTAAGTGAATAAATACCGTAGATATAGAAATGGCAAACGCAACTCCTACGTGAATAAATAGATATAATAATGACCTTCCTGAATGTGAATGAATAGCTATAACAATGGCAAATGAGTCTCATACCTAGACGTAAATAAATAGATAGATATAAAAAATGACATCCTGAACGTGAATAATTATATAGATAGATATAAAAATGACAAACCCTTCTCCCTACCTGAACGTGAATAAATAGATATAAAAAATGCCATCCTGAACGTAAATGAATAAATAAATAGATATAAAAATGACAAACTCTTCTCTCACCTGAATGTTCCTGGAAGACGCTTGAATCTCTTCGGTTGTGGTTACGCAATGCAAGTAAGAAGGGGTTGAGTCGAGTCACCTCTCATGGCCACCAAACAGGATGTAGCAGGGGCCTGTGGAATCCTTATTATTACACTCACTCACACCTGTATATGAAGTGAGATGAAATAGAAACAAAACAATCAATTTGTAATTAACGTGTTTATGGGATAATTATTTTTGATCATTCCAACACCTG
This sequence comes from Petrolisthes manimaculis, assembly GCA_034508575.1. Lineage (NCBI taxonomy): Eukaryota > Metazoa > Arthropoda > Malacostraca > Decapoda > Porcellanidae > Petrolisthes > Petrolisthes manimaculis. The sequence goes on from JAWZYT010003307.1 coordinate 145,183, forward strand.
CTGAATCTTTACGTCGTTATCTGCTATAGAAGAGATGAACAAAAAATATAATGCAACAGACGTAATCATGGGAAGTTAGATGATCATCCTTCTTTTATTATTATTATTATTATTATTATTATTATTATTATTATTATTATTATTATTATTATTATTATTATTATTATTATTATTATTATTATTATTATTATTATTATTATTATTATTATTATTATTATCACTATTATTCAACCCCTCCTCAGTACGTTGACGGATATAACGTTGATAATGTTTCCCCAGTCTATAAAAAGCAACATGATTTTATTGACCACGAAGCTCAAGTTTTGGCATAAACACAAAATCTTAGTCCATTTTTCATCAACACTCCTTTTTTTTTTAACCAGACGATTCTCCTCTCACTGACAGACAGACAGACACACAGACATCATAACCAGATCACCATAATCATTAGCTTTTTAATAATGGAATAAGAGAGAGGTTAGTTTAATCTGTGTGTCAATCACGTATACTGTATTCTTTTAGTTTTTGTTAGTCTTGCCAATTTTTTTACTGATTCTATTATAGGTGACAATAATTAAAGTAAGTATTAGTATTATGTCGTATATGGGAACTGCTTGGGACACATATTATTATATCTTATTTTGCTTTTGTAAATGATAAGGGAAATCGATCAATTAACATATTGGACAGGTATGAAGTGTAGGTAAGATTGACAGGTATAGTGTGACAGGTATATAGTGACAGGTATACTATATAATGATGTATAGTAATTTATATAATGGGAGGGAATGGGTTGATAGTAATGTATAATAGTTTACATAATGGGAGGAAATGGGTAAATGTGTAGGTTTAATTGTTCATAATAATAATGGGAGGGAATGGGTAAATGTGTAGGCATAGTCTCTGTACAGTAGTTTATATAATGGGAGTCCATGGCAGCAAGCAGAAAGGTGAGGGAGGGAGTGAGGGAGTGGCAGCAAGCAGAAGGGTGAGGGAGGGAGGGAGTGATTCAGCAAGGGAGTGGCAGTTTAAGTATTAGATAGTGAGTGAGTGAGTGATTTAGGGAGGGAGGGAGTGATTCAGTGAGGGAGTGGGTGTAAGCAAAAGATAGTGAGTGAGTGAGTCATTGAGTGAGTGAGGGTTTCAGTGAGTAAGTGAGTCATTGAGTGAGTGGGCATAACCAGACAGTCACTATGCATGAGGTCCATCACCAAATCCAGTGAGTGAGTCAGAGGAAGGATTAGGTCAAAGGTTGGTTGGTAGTGTCAGGCTCCACCTTATAGGTACACACACCAGCACTACATGCCACGTGGACAGGGACTCACACATATTCAGAGATGTAGCACCACTGTCATTATTTAGCTCAAAATAATCCACGTGTGTGAGATGGAGTATCCTCGATACACTAGCACATGAAGTGAACTTTGTTGCTTAATGAAGGAACAGAATCACTTAAATATCTTAAAAATCTGTACCACGCGGCAGTGCTGGCGACTGTACCTTGATTCCTCCTAAGTATGTCAGGAAACAGGATCAGATGAACAAAAATAATTGTATCTAGTTGCCTGCTACAGGCTTATAAATTTACAGCTTTTTTATACTAAATATCTGGCAATAACTGAAACCTCCCCTCACTGCCGCCCTTCCAGGATGCTGTGGGCGGGGCTAGTGACGCTGGCCGCTGTAGGGGCGGCCGCCCAGGATCGTATGCCTTCACGGCCTTGCTATCACCATCCCTCTTCAGGGGACACCATCTACGACTTCGAGGAGGCTGACCTCTTCAAGACCAAAAACATCTCTATGGAAGACTACCGAGGAAAGGTGAGACCAAACATTATTCTTCAACACACACATATATAGTCTGGTTGTGCATACATAGTTAGACTGCTATAATTATAAAAGGTTTTGTAAACACGTATTGATATTACGGGTATTTCCCTGAAACACATCTCAACGCCATTTTATACCTACTACTGCACTTTTCTCCTTCATTCCTTCCCAACACCTTATAATTCATGTCCCACTCTTCGAATTCGTCACAATCACTTCTCTCCACCTCCTCCCTCTCCTTTACATACAACCCCCATCATTAACATTAGCATGATCTTTACGTGTTTAAGGGGAGGGTACGTAGTTTTTTTAAGATAACGATTCCTCCAAACTATTCCCAGCAACAGTCCACCATTATTTTTGTTAATCTGGTCCTGCTTCTTGGCATACTGTGCAGGAATGAAGTCGCTCTAATGCATCGAATGTGTATTATTATTATTTATTTTCCCAACCGGACCCGACTCTGTATATATATACCATCAACACTCCGTCCTTATTCATATATTCTACTCCTTACTCTTATTTAATGTATTTTACTTCTACTGCTCCTCCTTCTCTCCTATTCCTCTTATATTTTCCCTCCTTCTGTTCCATCCCCTCACCCCCCCTACTCCCTAACTCGCCCCCCTCCTCTCCACCAGCTAACTATAATCCCTGCCATCCCCATCACCTACATCAGATACACGAAGCCAGAACCCAATTAAGTATGTTACAGATACAGCGAAGAGACAGGTCTCCCTTTGGGCACATAGCGGGACAAACCGGCGCTCTCTCTCTCTCTCTCTCTCTCTCTCTCTTTCTCTCTCTCTCTCTTTTACTGTTACACGTGTGAGGTGACACAAATGCATGAGGCGGGGAGGAGTGGGTCAAGAAAACCTAATAAATTAATGGCACATACAAACATAAATTAATCACATCAGTCAACCAACTCCATACACGAGTCTGTAAGGCATAATAACAATAATAAGAAAGATAAATGGTCGAGTCCTTTCAGGGATTTTAAAATAAAATAAAATTGGTCATAACAGACGACACGCTAACAAGTAAACATTTGAACAAACGATTGACGAGACTTTTGAGAGTGTCTTTCTTTTATTACTGAGAGTAGCTAGTGTAGTGGAATAATTATATAATTATTTACGCAGCGTAGAATAACAGTCTTTACTTTTTTTTTTTTCATCATCAGATATTTATATACAGTATATCAGATCTCAGACGGTAATGAATCATAACAATTGGCTTGTTATGGTACAACTGCAATTAATTAAATGACGCAAGGAGTGTGAAATGAGAGCCGCTAACACAATACGTACACTCCTTGTGTTTGTTTCCGTGTGTGTGTGTGTGTGTATTCTTTCCTGTGTTCGTCGTAATGAATGAATGGTGTATAATTATATGGGAAGGAAGATGAACACAAACGACTCATTATTTACATGTTACTATATACGTTCCTTGAGTTACCATGTAAGGTGTATTGTGTCTGATTTAACTCACTGGGTCCCTGTCTTTTCTTTTAACGAGTACAACCGTCCGGAGTTAGTCCGAGTAAATATTATATTTTTATTGAGGGAGTTTTGAGGTTCACGAGGCTCTCAAAATATTGCCACAAAACAGATCCCCTTCCAGTACACTGAGGTAGGCTGGGTTTTTTTCTCTCTCTCTTTTATTATCTTTTTTTTTTCATAATTCTCAGGAATGAGTAACCCTCCAATCTAACCCAAACAGTTAGCTGAAGGAGTTAATTATATGTAGTCTTATGAAAGTAGTTTGTGCCTGGTTGCATACAAAATACGAGTACTACTGTCTTCTATTATACTGGCTCTGGTCCAAGTCCTCCAGCTTACTACCAACCTTGTACCCCAGCTTACCAATCCCTAACCCCAGCAAATCAACCCCTAACCCAAGTCTACCAACCCCACACCTGAGCCTAACAACCCATACCCAAGTCTATTAACTCAGTATCCCAGTCTACAAACCCCTCACCCTAGTTTACCAACCCTGTACCCCCAACCCTCCACCCCTTGAAACCTGTCATCTGGCGGGTGAAATGTGGATTGTTCAGTCCGTAGAGTTACACACGAGGACCGATTCATAGATAAACTTAAGGGAAGGTAGGATAATCTAATAATACGACTATTCCAAGAAGTGTCCTTATTTGTGTGGGTAGTTGAATAAATTTTTCAATCACGTAAGCAAGGTAGATGCAATCAGATAGACTTTCAATATTGACAGTGAATATATCTCCCAGTGATGGAATTCCTTGTATCTAAGAAGACATATAAATCATTAAAGAACATAAGAGTGGTACAAAATAAAGGTAGAGGTAAAGATAGGTATTCATAAGACGGAAGGACTATACATTCTTAATACATCCAACAGGTTAAGTCAAATAATACCCTCTCTATACCTTGGCGTCGAGATTTAGTGTGTGTGATCAGCTGTTATGGTTTTATTACCAGCAAGTACTATTAGTTATCTGGGCAGGAGAGGGGATAAAGAATGAAGAGCAGGGTACAGTTGAATGACCACAAAGATTCCTATATGTATTAAGGGACTCTGTGATGAGGTCAGAAAATTGGAGATGAATGAGTCCTTTGAATATTGCCACGAAACACCACCTAGCCTATATGGAAGGAACTTGTTTCGTGGCATGGTCAGGAGGAAGCACCAGCCTCCAATTTTCACGTTGGCAAATTGGAGGCTACTGATTCCTCCACACTATGCCACGAAACAGACGACCTCACTGTTAATAACACTAGAGAATCCGTTGCATGGTATAGTTTGGAGGAATCACAAGCCTTCTAATCTGACCACAACAGAATCTCCCCTTAAACATTCCCCGTGTGAGTCTGCAAGTTTAAAAGTGAAGAGGGTAAACAAATAACACGCGACAGAGAGGAACAAGAAGGAATGAATCTGTATAGAGGAAAAACGATGACGAAAAAGCAACAAGGACAAATAACGAAACAAGAAAACTAACAAATAAGTAAATACGCCTGAGAGAAGAGTTGAGGCTCCCATGATAATAAGTAAAATGGCCTTGAGTGGCGCTTCCTCTGTCTGTGTGTGTGTGTGTGTGTGTATGTGTGTGTGTGTGTGTGTGTGTGAGAGAGAGAGAGAGAGAGAGAGAGAGAGAGAGAGAGAGAGAGAGAGAGAGAGAGAGAGAGAGAGAGAGAGAGAATACATATTGAACATTCCACTGTGCCCATATTCCCTCTTCTCTCCCCTTCCCCCTTACCACCTCATAATAATATATCGCCGAGTCACCTGATTCTCTATACAAGACCCTCGGTGGGGGGGAGTAGTCAGCGATTTAAGGGGGTGCGGGAATAGAGGGACAGGCTTGGGGGGGGGGGGGGGTAGGGGAGTGAGGGAATAGGGGACAGGCTTTCTACCCCTCCCCCCCCCAAAGCCTGTCTCCCTATTCCCGCACCGCCCAACCCCCCCAAGCCTGTCCCCTACTCCCGCACCCCCCTAAGAATATTTTGTTGTCTATAAAACTGAAGGGCAGTGATTCCTTCAACCCATGCCGGGAAACAAACAAAAAGTCACCTACACTGAACTCATCTGTTTTTCTGCCACTCTTTGGATGAATCAGGAGCATCCAGTTTACAAAAAAAATAAAAAGTGAAAAAATATATATAAAAATAATATTCTTGGAAGAAGCTGACTCGTCATTCCTAAATTGTGTGAGTGTTGCAATACCCTGTCCTTCTGATGGTCACGTACACACACACACACACACACACACACACCTCTTATAAAGTATACAGTTGGTCACGAAAATCCTTACATACACATGCAGGTTATAATTATGGAAAGAGAGGTCATTCATTATTTTGGAAGTACTGCAAATAAGGGGGTGCGTGAGTAGGGGACAGGCTTGTGGAAGTTTGGGAGGTGCGGGAATATGGGGACAGGCTTGGGTTGGGTAGAAAGCCTGTCCTCTATTACCGCATCCCCCTAACCCCCTCTCCCCCAACTCCCGCACCCCTCAAATCCCCCCCAAATCTGTCCCCTACTCCCGCACCCCTCCAGACCTCCCCCCCCCCAAGTTTGTCCCCCTATTCCCGCACCCCCTTATTTAATGGTCGGTCTACCTAGCGACTCTGTTATACCAAAACAACAAAACAAATAAACAATGTTGTATTACAATTACGTTATGTTGTAATACATTATGTTGTTATAGGTGGTGTTCTATAATTATGTTGTAAACCCTCGAAACCACAGCTTGTTTACGAATTTTTGTAGGCAATGGTACAGTTCCTAAGAGATGGACGTTTTAATCCTGAAAATATTTAGACTTCCAAAATACAGCAGCAGACATTGTTGTTGTTGTTGTAACTTAAGCATTAGTGTTATTTAGTGTTGCTTAAGCATAGGCATTTAGGAATAAACTTATCTGTTTTTCCAAGGGACAGAACATTAATTATCCAGGTGTTGTTTATTTCAGTTAGCTTCCTTGCTTTCAAGAAATTAAAGAACATAAAACACTGAGAGGGAAGTGCTTTCTTAGTTGCAAAATTAAAGAATTGTTCCCGAAATATTTATGAGCACATTATAATATCACCTATTTTGGTACTGAGTTTTGCATCATTGTGTACAGGTGGTTCTGATTGTAAACGTGGCGACGTACTGAGGTTACACCCATCAGTATATCGACATGAATGTGCTACAAGAGTCCTTCACCAACTTTGAAATACTCGCCTTCCCATGTAACCAGTTCGGCAAGGTCAGTGATTCGGAAAACACAATGTAACAATAATAATAGTAATGAAAAATATATGTATAGTGAAACAGATGAACAATGTATGCTGTCATGACCAAATAAAGACACATGAAATTAACACATATAAGTTGATGGTGACAGCCTCAACACTCCTTTATTGTCATATTAACCAGAGTGGAATATGAGGCTTTTCTTATGTTCACAATTTTCCAGTGATAATATTGTATTATTAAATCTTGTGTGAGCCTTTTATATTCTTGGGAATTTTTACAAAATATGTCACAAACCAAAAAATATAATTATAAGCTATGACGGAGCAATGTGTTTATTGACACAGTTTGGAGATATGTGTAGCCTCTAATTAAACAATAATATCTTACTATTAGATGATATTAATATATGTAATACATAAATAAAGTATAATAAATCTTTCCATCCCACAGCAAGAGCCAGCTTTTTCCCCTGAGGAGCTCCTAAACGGTGTGAGGTAAGTTGGTGACATCAGTGTTTGGTTATTAACTGGTGAGATCCGTCAAGTCAAACCCAACTCATGCTGTCTTCATAACCCATAGCAAACTACAGTTATCAATTCTGTAAGGGTCTTTTAACCTTTTGGTGATTGGAGTTGGTGGTGAAGTTTTAAAGTAATTGTAAAATGATATTACTCGTCGTTTTAGTTAAAATATTATTGGTGTCGACAGACTTTACCAACTAAGGAAAGCAGATACAGTGTTTCATATTGGACAGCTATGCTTTTAGTCCTCAGTGCCTATTGTTTAGCTATACATACTCAATATTTCTCTATAATCATAAAAATAAGGTACATACATACATATGATATTGTATTCTCTCAGTCACAGCTTCAAGTCTTTAATCCTTAAACTTAACATGCATCACAGTACTATACCTCTTCTTGTGTTCTCCCTCAGGTATGTCCGCCCTGGCAACGGGTTCACTCCCAACTTTACAATGTTCTCCAAGATCGAAGTGAACGGAGAGAACGAACATCCTCTCTACACGTTCCTGAAGGTGAGAAATCGCGGATCTATGTATGAGTATTGCATGAGGTTCTGCAGAATGAGACAACGGGGTCTTTATTGGCTGTAAATCTCTTGAATAATATGTACAGTACCTGAAGCCTATTGGGACCCAAGTGGAGAAATTAGATCAAAATGTATTCGTCTGGCTTGGGTTGAAATAGAATATCACTCATAGAAAGCAACAGGGAAAGGTTGAGGAAGCCTTTTATGCAATAGATTATCAATTGTTGCTGATGAAAATAGCTTTAATATTTATTATGAATATCTATTATAATTATTCATATGCTTAAAGTGTAGGCACTTCATTAATAACTGATGATATTTGTTGTTTATATTCCTAACCAGTACAGTGTCTTCTAGCATGATTTGCCCATCTAGTATGTTTCTTATACAAAATACGACCTGTTCCCTATACCGGTACTGTATACGTAATATTGTGTATTGTAATTTCATACCTGATTTGACTACCTTCTGCCACACACAGTCCTCCTGCCCCTCCACGAGAGAGCACTTCGCGGTCTCCACCAGTCTGTACTACACCCCTCAGAAGAACAGCGACATCAGGTGGAATTGGGAGAAGTTCCTCATCACCAAGAGCGGCAAACCCTTCGCCAGATACGACCCTGGAACCAAACCTGACGAAATAAAAAACGATGTCCTCTACCTTCTACAGCAGGAGTTTTAAAGGGTTATAATAGTATACTTTTGGTAACACTGGAGCACAATGATTCCTCCACAATATGCCAGAAAATAGGACCAGATTAATAAAACTAATGGTATCCTGTTGCTTGGAAGAGTGTGGAGGAATCAGTCTCTCAAAATTTACCAACCCTATACTACCTATAACCCCCTTAAGGAATATCAGGGAACTACTAACAGATGTTTTGATGTCATCTCATAACCAAGTCTTTGAAGTCTTCGTCACTCTATATATGTTACAAAATATCTAAGATGTTACTGTTACAAGAGATCTAGAGTAAAATGATGAAGCTATGATATCCATTATAGTGTTAAGAGACGAATATGTTGTTGGTAAATTGGAGGGCTACTGATTCATCCAAAATATGCCGCGAAACAGATTCTCTATCAGTAACACTGTATGGGATCGTCTGTTTCCTGGCATAGTTTGGAGGAATCAGTAACCTTCTAATTTATCAACAAGAGATTCCTTCCCTAAGAGTGTTGTTATAAATGTTTGTTGTTGTTGTGAGTGTTTGGTGAGTGTGGTGATGGTCGGCGTGGCATTGTGAAGGTGTCGCCCCAAACCCTTACACAATGGGAGGGTGGCACTGGAGGGGTCAACCCGGGTGAGGTCTTTTTTAGCACATTCAGCCACACCCCGGGCCACACCAGGTCACGCCGGGGTCTATATTTATTATATAAGGTCACCTCACTGCTCGGCACTCACGGCAACAGTTATAAAGAAAATACATACAGTGTTATTTTAATTTTCGCCTTGTGTTTCATTCCTCCCATGTGAAATGTAAGTATTCTGAAAAAAGTTTATCTGGTTACCCCAACAATATCTAAAATGCTATAGGAGAAAGAAGGAATAACTTTTGACTTAAGGTTTTCATAATACTAATAATGATAAAAATGAAAATAATAATAATAATAATGAAAATAATAAATTAGTACAAAAACATTAATTATATATACATGAAAATAATTGAAGAGGAAGAAGAAGAATGACTAACATACAAATTAATAAATACGTATATAAATAATACTAATATCGAATAAAATCTTGGGCTTTGATTCAAATTAAGGATATAATGAAAGTGAGAGAGAGAGAGAGAGAGAGAGAGAGAGAGAGAGAGAGAGAGAGAGAGAGAGAGAGAGAGAGAGAGAGAGAGAGAGAGAGAGAGAGAGAGAGAGAGACAACTCAAGAAGCAGCTGTGTGTGTGTGTGAATACCAAGAACAACATAATAACACATTATTATTTAGACCTTGGTGTAAACATGGGACAAGGATGGTCGAGGCCAGGCGAGGCGAGATGGGTGATGCTGTGTGTATGTGTGTGGGTATTTTGTGTTTTGTTTTTGTATGAATGTATGTATGTGTGTGTGTTTTTTCTGTTTGTTTGAGTGTGTGTGTGTGTGTGTGTGTGTGTGTGTGTGTGTGTGTGTGTGTGTGTGTGTGTGTGTGTGTGTGTGTGTGTGTGTGTGTGTGTGTGTGTGTGTGCGTGTGTGTGTGTGTGTGCGTTTCTAAATTTTCAGAAAATGTTCTTGCTCCTGACTATGGAATGCTTATATACCTGCTGGTCAACCTCAGTTACTGTGCCCCAGATTTTGGAACATGTCCGAACATAATTCCTCCAAGACCCTACCAGATAACATTATCAAACTAATCAATGAAAGAAAAAAGAAGAATCCAATTGTAATTTCTTCCAATAAAGAAACATAACCTAATATTTCCGTAGTGACTTTAAAGATCAGCGACCACTCTCAACTCCACTCGGCCTTCCAAAGTCTTCTGTTTTGAACACCTATTTTTTATGATGTAGTCCATACTTTCACACTTAGAAAATGGTTCTCAAACGTGTGAGGGGGATTTTAGTCTTAGGGTGAACTGGAGGGCTACTGAATACCCCAAACTATGCCATAAAACAGACCACTTCAATATACGAGTAAAAGGGATCTGTTTTCTTACAGTGTCCAGACGGCTACAGCAACATACAACCAACAGACCCCCTTGAAATAAAATGAGAGACCCTAAACAACCAGCCATAGAGGCGACGACTAACAGAACTGTGTGTGTGTGTGTGTGTGTCTGTTTACCATCAAACCTTCACGTGATCTTTCCCAGCCTCACCAACCCACCAACCAACTCACCAACCAACAGACAGAGTAGTGTTATGAGTGTTGGCCTTATTACTATAAATATAAGTTATCAAGTCATGTGGTTACATTTTATATTTAGTCTTCTCTAGAGCCACCACGATCAAATTACTCAAGTTTATTTTCGATTTAGTTTTTTTTTTTTTTTTACAGCTAAGATTAGATTATTCATTTCATTTACTATTTTGTTTTCCCCGGTGCCACGATCAAGTTACTCGGTTCATTTTATATTTAGTTTTCTCTACAGCCACGATTATGTTGTTTAGCTAATTCTATATTAACTTTTGTCTATAGCTATGATAATGGATTTGATACCAACGACAAATATGAAAAAAAAAATACTAGCAATAAAACAAAAACAAAAACGTAAATGCTGGTAAATAAGACAAACAAAACAGAGGGTAATTTTGGATATAAACCAATACTGAATTTTAACCAGAAAACTTACAAGTACCTCCTATTTTCAACGGGGTAATATGGGATTTAATTTGTCAGGCCAGCGATACCAACCTAATCCTTACATTACCATCTCATGCATTCTCCCCATTACTCTGTTTCATTTCTCGTTTATTTACTCCTACATAGTTTCACACCTGTTATGCCCTTCTGACTGTTGAATTATTTTGACTTTATTTTAACTTTCCAAACTATTCAAACTGTTCCTGTTTCCTGGCACACTTTGGAGGAATCAATCAAGGTGCTCTAATGAACCAAACGTATACCATCTCCTTAAGGGGGAAGTACAGTTCCTCCAAACTATTCCAAGCAACAGAACACCATCTGTATATTTTGTTCATCTGCCAGGTCCTGTTTCCTGGCCAACTATGGAGGAATCAAGGCACTCCAATGTAACAAAAGTAGACTATAGTGTATGTGGGAGCGATTCATTTAGAGTTGTTGTTGTTGTAGTTTAGAGTTGAAGGCTTTGCTGTTGTCAAGTGGCACTGTTACATGAGCACTGTCTGAGGGTATGGAGGGAGGATTAGGAGGAGGGAGAAGAGGAAGGGGGAAGAGGATGGTGAGGAGGAGAAGGGGAAGGAGAAGGAAGAGGAGAAGGAGGAGGAGTAGGAGGTGGGGGTCTGGAGGAGGAGATTCTAAAAGGAGGAGGAGAAGAAGGAGGATGAGGAGGATATGGGAGGGTTAATTAAGAAGCTGGTGGAGACGTAGGCTACTCAAGACAGTGTGTCACGGCCCTCAGAGCTGGAAGGAGGGTTACTAGCCAACTATATAGTCAGGTAATAATACTATACTCTTCAAGAACAACATCACTGTCCTCTCTGTATAATAATAATAATAATAATAATACCAGGACTATTACTACAAATACTGCTACTACTACTACTACTACTACTACTACTACTGCAGCTAATATTTCTATAACAACAACAACTACTACTACTACTATTACTACTACTACAAGAACTACTACTACTACTACTATTAATAATAATAATAATAATAATAATAGTACACAGTGCGTTTGTATAATCTTATTAAAATGAGAAACTGGAGTTGCTAATAATTATTGCATTCTTAAGGGGGTTAGCAAACACTGTTGGTACATTACAGCGTCTTGATTCCTCCAAACCATGCCAGGAAATATTAATATCAGATTAGTTTGGAGGAATCGCTGGCTGCACATTTACCAACACTACATTACACTCCCCAGAATTAAGAAAATGAAATAATCACAATACCTTTACAGTATTATGGGTCACAAGAATTCGAACACACGCTGTAAGTTCTTTTCGAGGGTTTACAACATAAGAGAAATTTTCAGACTAAGTAATTGCAATACAACAAACATTAACATCAATTTCTCGTTTTGTAATCACCGAGTCAATTGGTAACTACACCAGCTGCCAGCATTATTTTATTGCCGTACTTCCAATTCAAAATTATAACCTCTCTTTCCAAAATAATAATAATAATAATAATAATAATAACCTGCATGTATAAGAATTCCTGTGGCCAACTACATGTACATCCTCTAACAATCCTTAATTCACCTTCTTATTATACACTCACAAATCCTTTCTTTCCATCACCTACCAAATTCTACATCAAATTTTTGGTTCATGTGTAGGATGCTGTGGGCGGGGGCGGTGCTAGTGGCTGCCGTGGGCGTGGCGTCGGGTTCTGGTGTGTCTCGAAGGGCGTGTTATCACCACCAGGCGGCAGGAGACTCCATATACGACTTAGTGGAGACGGACCTGCTCGAACAGAGAAACATATCCTTCTCAGACTACAGGGGCAAGGTGGGTGGGTGTGGAAATATTCAATGACAACGGATGGTAACATAAGCAGAATAAAGTAAATAAATAAATGACTAAAGACAGCGGGTGGTAACATAAATAGAATAAAATAAAATATAAATAAATAAATAAATGACTTAGACAAAGGGTGGTAACAAAACTAGAATATAAATAAATAAAATGACTTAGACAAAGGGTGGTATTCGTCAACATATTAAATTAAAGTTTATATATTTATATTTTGAGTATTTTTTTGGTATTTTCCTCCATGGAAACTAATCCCAGCAACAGGCCACCAATATATTTATTAATATGGTCCTGTTTCCTAGAAAACTTTGGAGGAATCAAGGTACTCCTATCCGGTATACCCTCTCACTTTAATGAAGGACCCTGTGATCGTGTATGAGACTTGGTGGCTTCTGATTCCTCCTAACTATGCCACGAAACAAGCTTCTTCATTATAGTGAGTGTTTCGTGGTAATGTTTGAAGGACTCATTAACCTCCAATTTTCTGACTACATCACGGGGTCCCATAAATAGAAAACGAAAATACTTATATATGCAGTTTGGTTACTGAGGTTAGGGGGGAGATTCACTTGTTAGTAAGTAAATCTGGAGTAACTAATTCCTCCAAACGATTTCAAGCAACAAAGGTCACCATTATATTTATAAAATCTGCATGGTCCTGTTTCCTGACATATACTTTGGAGGAATTAAAGTGCTCCAATTCACCACAAAAAGATAATATCCCCTTAATAACCCTACAGCTCAGCCCCTTCCCTTTCCTAATACCCTTGCCTTCTTCAGGTACTGCTGGTGACGAACGTGTGCTCCAATTCACCACAAAAAGATAATATCCCCTTAAAACCCCACAGCTCACCCCCTTCCCTTTCCTAATACCCTTGCCTTCTTCAGGTACTGCTGGTGACGAACGTGGCGACCTACTGAGGGTTGACCGGGCAATACCTCGAGATGAATGTGCTACAGGAATCCTTCTCCAACTTTGAGATTCTTGGCTTCCCCTGCAACTTGTTCGGCAACGTCAGTCAAGTTGAACATTACCGTATACATACATAACAATTATATATATAGTGCCTCATTCAATTCATTCATTCATTAATTATATAGTGCCTCATTCATTCATATATTCATCAATTTATTTCTTTATTCAGTAATTAATTATTTAGTGCTTCATTCATTCATATATTCGTTCATTTATTTATTTTTTTATTTATTCATTCATTCATTCATTCATTCCAGTCAATGAGTCAAGGCATTAAACCTTAGTGTGTTATTCATTCAATTTCCAGGTCAGTCATTTGTGTCTCATTCATTCATTCTTTTTCCATTACATCTGTTTTCGTCATTTATTCATTCATTCTTTCAGTCTGCGAGTTTAATCACTACTAATTATAATAATAATAATAATAATAATAATAATAATAATAATAATAATAATAAAATATTCATTATTATTATTATTATAGTAGTAATAGTAGTGGTAATAGTAGTAGTAGTAGTAGTAGTAGTAGTAGTAGTAGTACTAGAAGAAGTACAAGTTGTTTCAAAACGAAGAACAAAAGTTGCTTCTCCCTGTTCTACTCCTCCACCCTCTCTTATTTTTTATTACCCCTTCTATACCTGCAGCAAGAGCCTGGAGCAACAGGGGAGGAAATCCTTAATGGTGTGAAGCACGTGCGTCCTGGCAACGGCTTCACCCCCAGCTTTACCCTCTTCAAGAAGGTCGATGTCAATGGCAAGAACGAACATCCTCTCTTTACGTTCTTGAAGGTAAGCGAGAAAGGAAACCCATGTATCATAATTTGTCTCTCCATAAAGAAAGAGAGGGAAGGAATGACTGAAAAAATATGGGCAGAGTAGGCTACACTTTTGGTACAGTTGGACACATGAATGGGTGGTACAGCCCAGGTGAAAGATGGTCCATTTCTTCCCCAAATCAAGTTCCTAATTAGTGCCAAATACGAGACATCAGAGGCAGAAGTCAATATTGAAGATGGTAATAAAAAGTAAGTACCTGATCATTTATATAGACACTGGTCTTGATTCCTCCCCCAAAGTATATATACGTCAGGAAACAGGACCAGATGAACAAAAATAATGGATAGATTGGTGGAATCAGTTGTTCTACATAGGTTAGAGAATTTTGTAGCCCTCTAATATACCGCACCCGTGATGTATTTATTGTGGAGTCATCAAATTCATCATATAATTCAGCCATAAGTCATTTACACGGCTAAAAATATCTCCTTTGCGTGCTTACAAACCTCTACGAACCACTGTGAAATCGAACCTCAATTTAAAGGTTACTAAGAGTTTCCTTTCATTACTTTCCCTTAAATGGTGTGTGTCGTGTGTGCATGAAGTCGATCCACAATTTCGTTTTTCCATTCACCAACCTTTCCTCCTTTCCCTATGACAGTATTGGTACCCTTCCTTTCATTACTTTGCATTGATGAGTGTGAAGTGGATCTACAGTACAGTACTTTATCAACCTTTCCTCCTTCCCCTGTCACAATCTGCTTGATCTAATTTGTTATTCCCTTTATCAATCTCTCCTCCTTTCCCTGTGATATTCTGATGGATTTAAATTGGTTTTCCCTTCACCTCTTTTCCTTTTCCTCACTGTCTGGTTGATCTATATTGTTATACCCTTTATCAATCTGTCCTTTCCCTTACATTCTGGTTAATCTAATTTGTTATTCCCTTTACCAACATTTACTCTTTCCCTGTCAGTCTAATTGGTCTACTTTTGTTATACCCTTTATCAATCTTTCTTTTCCCTTACATTCTGGTTGATCTAAGTTATTATTCCCTTTATCAAGATTTTCTCCTTTCCCTGTGACAGTCTGGTTGCCCCTCCACACGAGAGACCTTCATAGACGCTGAGTACCTGCACTACAGCCCTAAGAAGAACAGCGACATCAGATGGAATTGGGAGAAGTTCCTCATCACCAAGAGCGGTAAACCTTACATGCGCTACGACCCTAACACCAAACCTGAACAAATACGCAATGACATCCTCTTCCTGCTGCAACAAGAGGAATAGCTTACTGGGGTGTTACAAGAACAATAGTTAACAGGGGGTTGCAACAACAATAGTTTACTGGGGTGTTGCAAAAGTAATAGTTAACTGGGGTTTTACGTTGCTTAAAGTATATGCTAACAAGAGTTTTTCAATAAATGTAGGGTGTCGGTATATTTGGAGCAGGTATATTTGGAGCAACTGATTCCTCCAAACTAGTCTAAGCAACAGTCCACCATTATTATACTGGTTCTGTTTGTTAGCATACTTTGGAGGAATATAAGTCATTCCAAATTACCAAAAGTGTACAGTACTATGATCCCGTAATGTTTGTTGTTGTGAGTGTTTGGTGAGTGTGGTGATGGTCGGCGTGGCATTGTGAAGGTGTCGCCCCAAACCCTTACACAATGGGAGGGTGGCACTGGAGGGGTCAACCCGGGTGAGGTCTTTTTTAGCACATTCAGCCACACCCCGGGCCACACCAGGTCACGCCGGGGTCTATATATAAAAGGTCACCTCACTGCTCGGCACTCACGGCAACTCACACCCAACAGTATTTTGATGAGCTACTTAACAGGAGGAAGCTTAAATTGGACTAAAGAAGAATAAATTTGAAATACACAAAATTATGCTGGAATAAAAAAAAAAAAAAACATACTTAGAATAATTATGAATGCTGGCGAACTCTAGTGTTTTATTGTGTACACCTTTTCATTGGGAGAGGGTCATGTTTCCTGGCATACTTTGGAGGAATTAATCAAGGAACTCTAATGTACCAAAAGTGTATTACACCCTTAAGTGGCTGCGATAATGACCAATTCCCACAAACCAAACAATATCTTTATAATCTAGCACGATATAATTATACTACTAACTTTTCCACCTCTGGTTCCCATTTGCCTTCAGTAGTTATGAACACTGTTGTCTCTAGACTGTAGAGGTTAGTGTACTTGTTTGAGTCATGTTCTCTTCATCTCCTACACATGGCTCTCGATCCTGGAAGGGTAAATATATGAGGTTATACGTACAGTATACTTCACTCATTATGAAAACATCAAATATATAAAAAGGTATATAATTATGAAAACTAAAGGAATGGGCTACCTGTTTGAGTCGTGTTCTCTTCATCACCCACACATAGCTCCCCTAAAAAGTGTGTATGAAAACTAAAGGGCCACACTGCAAGTAAGTTAGAATGGCAAATCTCTTACTTGGAGGTAGCTACAAATACCATGAGATGAGAGATGCCTGCTGACACCACTCCATCACCACCACATTATTATTACTTTGGCTGAACTAAAGTGTACAATGAACCTTTGACATGTCCAATAGAATCAGAGGATGCTTGGTGGGAGAGTAATTTGCATGATTTTCACAGTCCACACATGAATTTGTAGCCATTCTGTCCACATTTACCACTGATAACATTAGTTATACCGTTATCTTTAAATACTGATAAAATTACTGGTGATAATATCTTTCACTCGCCACTCTATATAATTTCTCATTATGATCAATGCTTAGAAGATGTAAAACGCAAGCAAATTTTTTTAATGACGCCTAAGATCATCCAAAAGTGTGTACTACCATAGTTCAATTTAGCATCAGACGGGCGGGTGACACATATAAACATTTGACCCTGACTGTACACACTACACAACGTCAATAATACCCGCATGAGTCGCATCCTCAACACTGTCGGCAGATTTCTCTTTATGGGGTCTGTTTCGAGGCACGATTTGGCGACTCTGGGATCATCCAACTTCCCTACTTTTTATAATATAACATAATCGGTGCCTAACTTATTCTGCATTAATTTATAGACAGTTCGGCCGCATGAAGCTTGCAGCAACGGAGGCACAAAGTGGGGAAGTATATATGTTTATGCAAAGAGGTAACAGCTTGGAATTAACGGCTGAGGACTAAGTGTTATACTGGTTCCTCCACACCAAGCCACGAAGCAGACTCCTGGTGGCATTCACTGTTACTACCGCTAAATCAGGATGAGAGATTAAATGGGAAGGTAGGGGGGAGAAGTGAGAGAAATGAGGATGTACGAATGGAGAGTGAAATTGTGTGAGTGAGGGTCCTGAGGGATCTACACTGTACTGCCAGCACTCAGTAAAGCACCACACACAGATACCACCAGCTCTCACAGGTAAACTTCATACTTCTTTTTAAAAATAAACACCATTAAGATAGTTTAAACTGAAATGATTACAGACTGCAATCTATTTGACCTTCCTTGAAGCTGTTTATTCACACCAATCACGTCTGTTTTTGTATATTTCCAATCCTGCATACAATCCATAAGTCCAACTATAGCAGTATAATATTCTTCAATCTCTCAGTCACCCCACACTCAAAACCAATTGTCATAACACCCAAACCACATCTGTTGTCATTATAGCTTTCCCTATCACACCTCGTCAGGCCACATGCTCCTCTGAAGTAGCTCATTTCCACTACACCTATTCTACCGTAGATTGCTCTGCCTAATCCTATATTCATGTCTCCGATGCATATGTCAGTGATGGCAGAATTGTACTATTTCTCATTTCGTCGATCTTACTCCAGAAACGTGATGTACAAGCAAAATCATTTGTGCCTGAAAGAGTTAAATCAGACAATCGCCCACCAGTATCACAATATCATCCTTCTCTAACATCTCAGATAGTCTTCAGGATGCTGTGGGCTAGGCTGGTGACGCTAGCTGCTGTGGGTGTAGCTGGCCAAGAGTACGAGTCCTCGAGGGCATGCTACCATCACCCTTCTGCCGGGGGCACCATCTATGACTTTCATGAGACAGATGTCTATGAAGCCAAAAACATTTCCTTGTCAGACTACCGAGGCAAGGTAAGGTCTTTTCCTGCTACATTTGATTTATCTTCTTTCGAATTATTAATAACGAGACAATAAATACCTGTGGCAATTATGTCTTGCATTTATAATCTCACTGATTAAAGCTTATCATAAGTGAGTTAGTCTTATAAAATAAAACTGTTTTCATCATTCATCAATAGATTGCGTACATACCATTAACTAGTTTTTGGAAGGGTGGAAGGGCAGGTGAAGGCCAGAATTTTCTACAAGCTGCTTCTATTATATATGTATACTGCCTCATTGGGGTCCAGTTATTTTGAAATTTAGGCAACACTTGACATCTTATATAAAGTAAGCATTTTACAGTGTTCAGTAATGACAGTTTGAGAGCTTGTTTTGGACAATTATTTGTGTGAAAAGTTGTGTAAAAATAACTGAGCACCTATATTTTGTGACTTTAGTGAGGGAAGGAAAGCTTAACCTTTCACCCTCTTATATTATGGCAATGCTAACTTATTCTAATAATAATAATTACAAGCAACTTTATCTTTTCATTCTCTATGTCAAGGTGGTGCTGATTGTGAATGTGGCTACTTACTGAGGGCTAACTTCACAGTACCGCCAACTGAATGAGCTCCAGGCCTCCTACTCCAACCTCACCGTGCTTGCCTTCCCTTGCAACCAGTTTGCCAAGGTGGATAGTCGCTTCAACTTTGTTTTATTTTTTCTTGGGTGCAACTTAATATTTATTTACTGCTTATTCAATCCAATCTACTGTGGTAAGGTAGTATGACTATAAAGCACAAGACTCCCTTCATGATCTATGAACCAGCTGGGCATTAATGCTTTTCTCTCCTTACCCATGATGGGAACTTACTCTTTATAAAATTGGAAGTGTGTTTGTTTTGTAGACCACATGGCGTACAGGAATTACAGTACTGTATTACCTCTCATTTGTGTTAGGGGTCCTCATAAAATAATCTATTTGTAATGAGTCCTCGTTGGTGTTGAAGGCCCTCATCCCAGTTATGGATCATTATTTTACAGTATAAGAAAAAATTGTGATGAATTCCACTCGAGTTGAGCAATATGTTCGTACCCAAGTTACAGGAAGGAAAGGCTATTTTCCACCTACATTCTATACAATGGCAATCTTGAGCAGAGGCTACCTATGTAAATGCTGGGGGAGAACACCAATCTAGGTTCTCATATTTGTAAGGAGCCATAAGGCCAAACACAACCACTTGCATGACCACAGCTGACTCTCCTATACCCACAGCAAGAGCCGGCTGCTACTGCCACTGAACTGATGAACGGCCTCAAGCATGTACGTCCTGGTGGGGGATTCGAACCTATCTTCACCTTCTTCAGAAAAATTGATGTCAATGGAGAGACTGCTCACCCTCTCTTCACATACCTCAAGGTGATTTAGTCTCTTTCTAGGTTTGTTATTTAACTAGCTAGAATGTTTATGAAAATACAGGTCCAGTTCTCTAGTGCCACCCTTTACTGACATAATCTTCCTATTTATTATATGTAGTGAAAGGTTGTCAAGAAAAGCTCCCTCAGGAGTTACAGTTTCTTCTCTCCTTTTCGCATTCTTGGAATTAACATACTGTATATTGGATAATTTGGCACCAATTCCAACTGACCTTCTCAAGCTAACAAAATACCAATTCCTTCTCACTTTTCTTAATAATGAGGTTTTGAGATCTAGGTATAGTAGTCCCTCCAATTTTGCGACCGAGACCCCAAATACTTCGGAAAATACTATATCCTAATTTTGCGAAAAAGTTCAAGTTTTGCGGGTCGGGCCGCAAGAAAGTGGAGGTTTCCGCACTATTTTTTTTTTTTTTTTGGGGGGGGAGATATGGTAGGGTCGTGAGTTTTGGTGTTAACTGAACTAACCATCATACTACATAAAATTATCATCCTCTCACTCGCTTTTTACATTCGTGATAAGCCTAACCCCTTTATAGTGAATAACTTCTCATATTATTCCGGTACAGATTTTTGATATAGTGAAAAGTGCAAGTGATTGTAACAGAAAGTGACAAAGAATAATTAATATAAACTAAGGAAATGTGTTTGTATGAGTAGAAACTCATGGATTATTGGTGATAACTGAACTTGTCAACAATTATTACGCTCACTCCTCACTCACTAAACCCACCTCTGCTTGATACATACTCAGGGGGGGGGGAGCACTGTAATTATTGCAAAAAATGACTAAAATCACGAAAAATCAGCCATCGGCGATGAGGCGTCCATCATAAGGTTAATTGTTCCAATTTTGCTAATTCGAATTTTGCGGCCCCAAGTGTCCCCTAAATTGTGGCAAAATTAGAGGGATTACTGTACAATAATTAAAAATATAAAAGTTTTCATCCTTGAACTGAGAGCTGGGTGCCAGCAGAATATAAAGCTTAAGAAAGTATGTTTATCGAAAGGCATGTATATCCTTATCATTACCTTCAAATTTTCTCCCAAGTTGGACCCGGGTAGCCATCACTCCATAAGAATCCACCAAGGTTGTCATTACTCATTAAAAAAATGTGCCCCTTAATAACAGCAAATATAAAGAAAACTAACTTTCTCACACACTCATACCTTAAGGTAACTTGGATAGAAAACCATCATCATAATCTATCTGCTAATCACGATATCATATTCCTTATGACAAGCTCATGAATGTATACCCTCCAAGCTGCCCTGTTGCTGTTTAGTAGAATCCCCTCTTCCCAGTTCACACCATAATCATTGATATATAATTTTCACTCCTTTCACAATTTGCAGGCATACTGTCCAGCCACACGTGAGACTTTCTCTGACCCTGATTATCTATACTACAGTCCCATCCAAAGCAATGATATTCGCTGGAACTGGGAAAAGTTCCTTGTGACTAAGAGTGGCAAACCTTACATGCGTTATGACCCTTACACCAAACCAGAGCAAATCAGGAAAGATATCATTTTCCTTTTACAGCAGAGTGAATAAAAGCTTCAAGATGAAGTAAAGCTATTAGTTCTTCTACAGAAGAGAAAAGGAAGTTGCAATACATTAAATGCACAACACTGAGGAGTATATTGTACTGGAGTACAGTACAGATAATTCTATACTGTATATTTAGAGTCTATGCCACACACCAAGTCAGAGCCACATGTGGGTCCAGAGGCTCGGCATCTGATTATGAAGGTGCCACCACAAACCTGAGGGTGGGTGGTGCTGGAAGGAGTTAACCCAGATGCAGTGTTTCAGCTCATTCACCTGTATCTTGGCAACAGTAGTGTATGCCAAGTCACTGGTCACCACAAGGACTCTAGACAGGGTATGAAGTTTACATTGAACTACAGTATCAATATATTATGACTGAATATAAAATGATGAAATAAAACAGTGTGTATTTCTATTTAATCTTGATGCTGAATTATTCCTTTACAACCATTACTAAGGTACAGTCTAACTATTAACTCCATAATGGAAAATTGTTTTGATAACAAACTTTTAGAATATTTTTGGTCTTATATATATAAAAATCTTACTCTGGGGTACACAGAAACTGTCAAAGTGCACCAAAATAATTAACTTTCCTTTTCCATTCATGAGCCGATATGTGCATTCAAAGATTTCGTTAAATTTTATTATGGTTCAATGTATTTAAAAATCAAATACATGTACTGTACTTCCACGGCAATGTGGACAGCTAATACAATTAATTTTTTTGTTTATATATTGCTGAGGAAGGACACAATTTATGTGATGCATTAAAACTTCTAAATACTGTACAGTATATACAAAATATATTTATATAAATTGAATAATCAGTTCATAAAACTGTAACAATATACCCATAACAAGCCTTACATATACCGTGTGTAAAGTATTTTGAGCTAACATTCACTCTGTCTGTTCACCTAATAGAGTGCTTCAAAATTTTTACTAATGCTTAAAATAATTTTTGGCTAGATATCTTACCTATGGGTCCCTACACTTCCTAGTGGGGTAATATGGAGCATAATAGAAATAAATATACAGTACTGTACTGTATATAAAACCCTTTTTCACAAATTTAAAACGATAGACAATGCCTTATTTTGTATTATACTGTACACAAAGGTGACTGAATCAGCCATACCAACAAACCCTATCTATATTCAGTGTTCTTCTACATAGATTGCTGGTACCTTCCAGACATTACTTAAGTGTCCTTCAAAACTGAGACAATATCCTACCCTCAACCTGCTTATGTAATATATCTTGTTAACTAAATAGCTACAGTACAATAATTTATGAAATGTTATAAAAACGAATCTCCCAATCTGGGCCTAATAGTGTGATAAAATACATAAAAAAAAAAGATGAAAAAAAAAAGTGGTCAGTACTGCCAAAGTGTCAGGAGACTTTGAGGATATGCCAGAATTATTATGCTTTTCTCAGACATCCTACAGCTCGAGTAAAATTTGCTCCAGTTAAACAACAAATTAAGCCATGGAAATATGATTTCCACCATCATCTCTACTCACTACAACACATTATTTTACACAAACCTGTTCTGGGGATTCTCTTTTGGAGCAAGGAGGTAATAACTTTTCATGGATGGATAGGAAGACCAGGTGAGGAGGTGAAGTTGTTACTGTTCACTATAAGTGTTTGAAAACAATTTGAAATTAGAAAAACTTAATCCACACAATACTCACTGCCATATTGTGTACAATATACTGAACAATGTCTGACAATTCATTCGCAGTAATACATAACGATACCAAGGCATTATACACATCTAATTGTGTTTTTCCTTAATATTTACATCCGTCTTTATCTTTAATTTGACTTAGAAAACTACATTATGGAAACTTAACAAAAACTACGGTAGTAACCAACACCAAATAATTTGATTTTGCATTGACTCAGGTATTCTTTGCTAATACATATTAATTATTTTTATTTTCTTGTATCTAAACCTACAATAACCACACTATAAAATAACCCACCTAAAAAAATATAAATGCAGAATAAACTACTGTATTCTAATTTACATTGCTGCTTCAGAGGTACCCTGAATCCACAAACACCTTCTTCAGCTTGGTCACTTCAGGTTCGGGGAGGGGTAGAAGAGGGGCACGTGTGGGACCTCCATACAGCCCAATCCAATCCATAACTTGCTTTAGTCCAGGGATACCAAAGTCCTTAGTTACCTGGGGATCACAAGAACTAGTGATACCTAAAATAGTAAACATTTTCTTGTATCAATCCCTAAATTATTATGCAGTTTTAGGCCATGAAATGGACCTTGTACTGTATAATGACATATTAACTATACTGGAAAACAGAGAGCTATTCGGACACATTTTCAATGGCTGATAGTTAAATTAAGTATATTAGACTATTACCAGTCAGAATAATCAGTATGCAGGTGAAATGCCATCCTGTGTACTGGGATAAGTAAAGATTATGATTGCAGTACAGTACAGTACATGTATTATTAAGTACAGTAAACATAATTGGAACTGTGTATGGTACTGGTATGCAGGATCTGTGTACAAGGATACACTTGGTAAAAAAAAGGTGTTGGAGTATAATTTGCATGAAACATGTTGGACCACAAAATTATGGTCACTGAAATATAAATGTCTGACATATATAAATATTTTCAGTATGCATTGGACCATTCTGTGAAGGATACTTTTATGAAGCACTAGCAGCGATAACCGATGTTGTCACAATGGTGTATCATATGTCAATAATTTTTTTTTAAATTGTACCGGGGATTCGAACCTGGGATCTTTCAGGGGTACTGGGATCGAACCCCCCCCAACCCCCAACTGGTCATTTAAAAAAGAATTGTAGGCCGAGGACACTTCCCAGGCTTCATCAATCAAAATGACGTATTACTTTTTACTCTAGGTCAAATGATGCGGCTGTGCATAGTGGCTAAACAGACACACAGACGGAGTGTTTTATATATACAGTATAGATGTCTATGGCCAAGAGTTCAAGAGACACATTACTATTTACATAATTATAAACTCCTAGATTTCTGTATGCAGGTGATGAGATGCCATTACACATCCGAGTGCTCAGATCTTTCCCTATGCTTAAGTAACTTTGGACAATCTTCATTTCCCTTCCCAAATATCAGGCTGTTAAATAATATACATTTTTCATAAAGTAAATAAAAAAATACTTTCCAACTCTATCACAAGCACCTCTATGCATTCTAACATATGCTGCCCTCTCCTACAAGTGGAAGAACTTTACTACTATAATATATAGACATAATCCTTCACATTTCTTGATCAGCTCTTTCAATAAAATAATCCACCAAGTAGAATACATCAACCCGAATATTTCACCTACTGTGACCTCCATACTTACAGCTGAGTTCGGGGCAATGAGTTTTTTCTGGAGTTGAATAGCCTCCTTCATACTGCCTTTTGTTGCTAACTGTTGCAGCTCACAAACAGCTTCACCGAGAACATTGGCCAGGGCACATACTCCACCTACACCACCTAGTGGGCAAAAAACATGTATAACTGAAATAGAGTACACTGTAAATTTATTACCATAATCATGTCTCCTTCAAGGTATCAGGTGCAATTTGAGAACAAGCTCTGACACTGCTCACCAACATGTTCCTATAGTATTTAACTTCTAACACTAGCTTAAAATGGGTAAAAACTATGCTGATAAGTATAAAAATAGCATTCATAATACCTAAGCAAGTAGAATTTGATACCATATCAATGATTCGTTGTTATAACTAATACTGTATATGCCAGCCAACATATCGAATCCATGGTGTCATAAGATTCTCTGAATAACTGTGAATCAAGAGTACATTACTATTTTTGTCAGACATTAGCTGCTGGTTATATTACTTCAGTCTCTTACATCAAAGGTATTAGACCAGACCCAGCTTCACAATGCACACATTTGTGTAAATAATCTACAGTACAACTTGTATCTAAACTCAAGTACATATAGTATTTCAGTCCACAACATTACACAAGCCCTTCTAATGGGTAGTGGGTACATGGACTCCAATCTACTGGGAAAGAGGCAGCTCCTGTAGTAAAACTCCTCCTCCTTTGTGGCTTCTGATGTGGCGTTAATCCTTTGAATAGAAGAAGAAAGCAACATAAGTAGCAATGAATATTAATCAAAGCCTTACCAAGATTGATGGTTGACAGTAGGAAGCTTGCAGATCCAGCTATAACTTGGAAATCTACATCTTGAGTTTTGTGGATTATACTGCCAATCTTCGTTATCTGCATGAATATACAGTAGGTGGTCTTTTAGAAGAATTGCACATTCAACCTAAGTTACTTCAGAATGTTAAATGATAAAAGAAAAAAGTAATAATATTACAAATGCATCACTACAATTGAACAATATATAGTCTGTAATTATAATGTGTATACCAGCATAAATACAATACAGTACTTACATCTCCTCCACTTTCTTTAATTCCAATGATATTTGGATGATGGGCTAGGTCTACTATCACATCCAAACTTAAGTCAATCACTGAAAGGTAAGGCAATTGTCAGTACAATAATATTAAAGTAGGTACCTCTATAGCAAAATATAAACCAAGGCTATAATATGTGAATCTTTTTACTTACAAATAACAGTACTGTACTTGCACTATGATTCTCATTTATTAATGCTTTCTTTTCACTATATTCATCGATTCATTACATATGGTTATGATATACAGTACCATACACTAATATTAAAATACTGTTTATCCATTTGAGTAATTTGATGCTTACCAGTAAATGCTGGGACACTGTATAAAATAACAGGAACAGGACAATTGTCAGCAACAGCAGTGAAGTGTGCATGTAGAGCTTTATCCTGACAAGAATATGGTCACAATTAAAAAATTATGTTTCACATTAATTTTTGTCACAACATGGAAGCAAGCTACAGTGACTACACATGATGTATATAGCTCTCCATACAAATTTTGAGGTACTGTAAATACTTGAGTATAAGTTATTCAACTTTCAAGCAGTTTGTAATCTATGAAACATTATTTAGCATAAATATGTTTCCCATATTTCTATGATATGGCAGGTTCTTCATCACCTATCTATTCCCACTCTTTACCCATGATCATTACCAACTTGCTTTGTGTTATTAGTTCCCATTCTTTACCCATGATTATTACCAACTTGTTTTGTATTATTAGTTATCTTTTGCTTGGTTGGCTGACACATACCTGGTTTATGCTTTTATGGTTCACTGTTCTGAGGATTCACCATAGTTTAAAAACCTATACTGTATACTTAAAATAGAGTGTGTTTTGCTCTCTCAACCAGACGTATCATTACAGATGTTAAAATACTGAAGACAAACCTAAGTACTGTACTGGTTTTTTGCATGCTGAAAAAAAATATATAAAACCATACTGATAAAAGTGTGTTGGATCAGTAATACAACCTTCATTCCTGACTTGTAGTAACTTGGAGTGACGACCATGACTGCATCAGCACCAGCTGCAGCCATCTTCTGACTCATTTCAATAGTTGCTCTGGTTGCTGAAGAATGCATAGCATTTTTATTAACATTCTGATATAAGGGGGTTAAGTGTATTGTAATGATGATATTGTCAATTTTGATACCTGCAATACTATTCATGTTTCCACTTATATTATGAAAAAAGTACTATGTCAGATCCCTATATTACAGATAACAGCACCACCACCACCACCATATATTATATTCAAAACTTCCTTATTAATTAAAAATATGCACATATAGGAAGAGGTCTAACAGTGTAAGTTCAGTAGAAGCAAACTTGTTATATGCGAGATCCCACTAGAGTCTAGTGGGATCTCGCATATAACAAGTGACTAGACATTATTCAAGTGAATTCAAATATTCTAACAAACTTTTCCCAAGAGAGCTTCCCACAAAATTGTTGTTATTCAAGAGAATTCAAATGTTATTGTGGAGAGTAGGTAGGCTATATAAAAGATATTATACCTTATCATTATTGCTGGAAACAATAATGTGGACTTTGTCATTAGCATGTTCCTAATGTGTGAATCCAGTTATTGTGTATAGTAAACAGTTTTCCGTATGAAAAATAACAGCATCTGGCTCCCTAATACAAAGCAATGGATCTTTTCAAATAAAGGACATAGTTGATTCCCTATTTTGTCTATTGAATCGACAGTTGGGTATACTGTACATATACATAAGAAACATATCAGTACATTTTAGTTATATAAAAACATTTATATTAGAAAAAAGTAATCAATGTATGTACTGTACTTAATAACATAAGACAGGATTCATATACTCTATGTTTTACATACATTCACATCCTGATCCAGATAAGACAAGCTTCTCAGATGAGGATGGAAGGTACTCCTTAGTTTTGCGTACCATCTCCACCCTCTCCTCTAGTGTGAGATACACATACTCCCCATTGCTGCCCTCCACCACCAGTCCTGTTGGAAAAACATTAATATTGTAACTACAGTATTGCTGTAATGCAAACTGGCTAAATACAGTACTACAAACTCGCCAGAGATACTATTCTAAAATTGAAAATGATGATGAATATAAATGTGAGAAACATTATTATACTGCAGATGGGGTAAATTCTAACTTTGCTATACAGGGGCCGGATACTCAAACGTTCGTAACTTTAGAGCAGCCTCGCCGCCCTATCTGACTTAGGAAGCCCTAAGTTACGAACAGGTTAGGATATCCTATCTCATGCCCTAAGTTGGTAAACTCAAAACTTTTTTAGGGCGTCCTATCCTGTTCCTAAGTAGTTAGGGAGTCCTAAAATCTTCTATTTACAGTTACTGTATATACCAAAATTAGCATAGGTCACACCTCCCTGAAACAAAAGTACGGCACTGATTCAACAAAGGTTTGTATACAATTGCGTATACAAAGTGTCTATGACAGTTTTACTGATAATATACAGATACAATGTTACCGGTATTGTATATCTTAGTTTTATACTTTGTCTTACTACTATTAATCTCAAGTGGTACACAACTTTCTAGTGATTAAAGACCAGAATTACCCTAGCCTGATTTTATCTGACCTAACCTAAACTAATCTGGACCGGGCAGATGGTTTATATACTAACTAAGGACCTCACCGATAACCCGAGGCCAACTGTAGTAACGGGGTCTATACATAAAACTGGGTAATTATCTATTTTACTGCCAATTTTTATCATGATGTTTGTACCCTCCCTAACCTAACCTAGACTAAAGCAGACTACCAGGACCTAACCTGGGCAAACTATCGGGACATAGCCAGGGCAAACTACTGGGACTAATCGTAGTAATGCACCAGGACCTGACCAGGGCAAAATACTGGGACCTAGCTGGATCTGGTAACACTCTTACAAAACGGCAATAGTCCAAGTTAGATAAATACCAAACTGTCTATATACGCAACTCACGAGACACCATGTAAAATGAAATAATAGCATGTATAAAAAAAGAGAGATTATAATTATTCAAGTGAGGACAGAGTAAATACACTGAAAATTATATACCCTTATGTTAACTAA
The DNA here is from genome assembly GCA_034508575.1 of Petrolisthes manimaculis. Taxonomy (NCBI): domain Eukaryota; kingdom Metazoa; phylum Arthropoda; class Malacostraca; order Decapoda; family Porcellanidae; genus Petrolisthes; species Petrolisthes manimaculis. Next base: position 174,296 of record JAWZYT010003307.1, read on the forward strand.
TTTCTTTACCTCTGAAAGGAATTTTGCTCCACACATCCACATTCTTGGCCAACTTGTCATAGGCAATAGACTCATCCTTATTGAATGGAGTGGGCATAGGTGGGTAGATTCCTGTCAGGTCCAATTTACGTGATGGTGAGGTCGAATATGATGATGATGAGGCGATGACACTTGTTGAATATGATGCTGTTGATGATGGTAGGCCTATTTTACCCACTGACAGAGGCCTATTTAACGTTAGACATTGTTGTGGTCTTATTAGACTCACCCATTTACCCATCCCACCAATTACATAACTCCTCAACATTGTCATTCTGTAATTATAACCCAAAACCCCAAATGAATACCACCGTCTCCTTTATAATTATGTTATCAGTGTCACCGTGAGTGTTCAAAGTTGTTGTTTCAGAACGCACGCAGCCCAGCAGCAGATCAGCTGTTTACTAAACTTTTCTCCCACCGTACAGTGTTGCCAGCAGCAGGTCTACTTGACGAAATTTCCCCAGCATCAGCAGCATCAGAATTCCCCCACTTGTTTTTTTACCTCACAAATTCCCTGTTTACTCTTGTTGAAGATAGTCGTAAAGCTGGCACCTGTACATTTACCATCGTTTTTATATATACTTAAGTCTTCTTGAAATTCCCTGCTGTTTATTCTTGAAGATAATCGCATATTTACTATCTTGAAAATTCGTGCGATAGAATTGCCCCATTTATTTTGGAACAATTTCTATACCTATAGATATGATTTTCCCATTGATACCTCTAATTTCCCATGCCTAGGGAAAAAAATTCATATTTGGTAAAACTACTCTCCCGGTGATGGATCTGCAGATGGTGTTGCTAAAGAGTACTTTATAATTTTACTGCTTCATCTCCCATTATTTTTTATTTCCCTGACAATAGTATAGCGGTATATATATTTTTAAACATGTATAATAATTTCGCAATATTGGTAATGGTTTTAAATTTCACAAATGCATATAAGTAGTCTTGCAAACAGCTAGCCGAAGTATCCATAGATAGTGATATGCATGATTCTTTTTGTTATCTCTGCAGCTGTTTGGTTTCTGATATTATAATAGACTGAATAATTTATTTTTCCTTAATTTTAAAGCATTTAATGATGCTGATGGAATGAATAAATTGTTCCTTAATTTCAAAGCATGGTTATTGACTGGTAATTAAGTAATATAACCATGATAATTATTGCAAAGGTAGAACTATAGATAGAAGTTTGATGTTGTGAAGTGGAAAGTTTATTTATTTATTTTATTTCATCTCCAAACAAATGTTAGCAATGTTTACCTTCGCCGTCCATCTGTCAGACTATCACACCGATGATACCTCACCCCATTTTGACATTGTTAGTTACATTAGGTTAGTGTTAGTCAGTTTTGATTAGCAGTATGGGTGTCTAAGGTTGTCTCTGTCCAGTTTGAAGAGACAGAAGAGCATTTTACCGAACTCAGTCATCCAGCACAGTGAAGTTGTTAGGGAGCTACGGAAAGCTACCACCCCGCAAGGTATTTGTGGAGTAATGGAAGTGCCGGTCGAACTTGGTTTTATCCTACCACAGGAGTGTCTTCACCAACTCGGAAATAACGTCGGTTTTGAAACAGTTTAATATGGTTACTGTGTGTTAGTGAATGTGGAAAGTGTCGGAGTGGCGTAGTTCAGCAGTACAGCAGTATGATTATCGATTCCAAGCCAACGAGAAGTGACACACCCATTATTTCTAGCTGTAGACATATGTATTTGACTACAGAATAACAGATCACATTCAGCAGATAGGCCTACTCTCAGCCAACAAGTAAGGTAAGGGGTTAAATTTATGTTCTGTAATTTTTTCAAAGTACTGTAATCATTTTTTTGACACCACATATTTGTGACTATTTTTAAGATAAAATTATAGTAGTATATGTAATTTCTTATAGTTATTTCTTTTAGTTTCTGTAATTTCTTTTAATAATGTAAGTCGGTGTTCGCATTTGTATTATAGGATTGCGTTAGCTAGAGCAGCATGAATATATTAGAATTTTCAACTGTTGTTCTAGCATCTACATTATTATTATTATCCCAGCAGTAGCGAGCCGTTTATGAAGTTTAGATTGTGTTGTATCCATTTTATAAGCTTATCACTGACGTCACGTTTTGGGGGGGAGTGACGTCAGTATACTAAATTAATAATGAAGTGGTCCGAGGAAATATAAAAGAGAAGTAAAGCTGATTACAAGACGGGCGTAAGGCGTTATGGTGAGGCCAGAACGGATATGATGGTGGTGTTCAGAGGGTAGGTAGGTAATGGTGAAGAAGAGGAAGAGGAGGAGGAAATAGAAGTAGTAAGAAGAGGAGGAGGAAGAGGAAAATGAAGAGTGGGATGAGGAGGAGGAGGAGGAGGAGGAGGAGGAGTGGGAGGAGGAGTAAAATAAAGAGTGGGAGGAGGAGTAGAAGAAATAGGAGAATGAGAAAAAGAAAAGGAGGAGGAGGAAAATGAAGTATGGGAGGAGTAGAAAGGAAGAGGTGAAGGAGAAGAAGAAAATGAGGAGGAGGGGAAGTGGAAAACGGGAGGCAAGGGAAGAAAAGAAACCACAAAAGAAATACTGATACTAATATTGGGTGAAAGGAAAGAGAAAATAGAGAGCGATAATAACAAAGGGCACAGGAGGAGAGGGAATGGACGAGGGGATAATAGAAGGAAAGAAATGGAGTGAAAAAAGGAGGGAGATAACGCCGGGAAATAATAAAGGGGAAGGAATGGGAGGACCAGAGAAAGGACGGAGATAACTCAGAGAGGAAAAATGATAGAGGGAAAGAAAAGGAGGAAGAGGAAAGGAAGGAAGGGAGACAAAAGAGGAGGAGGATAAGGGAAGGGAAGGAATGTTTTGAAGAGCGAGAAAGGAAGGAGGGAAGACAGGCGTGGAGAAGTCAATGTTGTGGTAGGCGAGGAGGAAGAAAAGTTAACAAACGGAAAATGAGATATGATAAATGAAAAAGAAAAAAGCACAAAAAATAACAAGAAAAGAAGGACATGGAAGAAAACGAAAAAGAAAATAGGGAAGGGAAAAACGTGGTAGAAAAAGGGAAAAAGAAAAACACGAAAGAGAAAAATGAAGTAAGACATAGAAGATAATGAGAAAGAGAACACAAAAGAGAATAAGGAAGAAAACGATAATCAGACCACGATTGAAGGGAGGAAAGAGGACACTGAAAGGGATTGGAATAGGATCAGGGTAGGACAAGGAACAGAGGAAGGAAAGCAAATAGGAAAGGGGAGAAAGCAAAGGAAGCAAAAAGAAAAATGGGAAAAGGAGAAATAATAGTAAATACTGTAGATGAGGAACTAAAGGAAGGAAAAAAGAGAGTGAGAAAAAGTGGAATAATAGTACAGTATATAAATGGGAAACTAGAGGAAAGAAAAATGCAAGTGAGGAAAAATGAAATTGACTAGAGGAGAAATTAAAAGAAATTGATGAGACTCTAAAGGAAGCAAAACAGCAAGCGAAAAAAAAGGAAGTGAAAATAAACAAATGAGAAACTGTAAGAAGCAAGAAGGAAAGTGAGAAAAGGAAGCATAAATGAAATAGTGGAAAAATGAAATGGAAGTAAACAAAAGGAAGTAAACTAAATGAGGCAAAAATATAGGCAAGTGAAGACATAGAAAATGAAATGAAAAAGATGAGAAGCATATGAGAAGCAAATGGACAAAAAGAATGATTCAGACAAACTAGGCTAGGCTATATGCACGAAACATGCTTGCGGTTCCAACGAGGTTCAGTCAGAAAGATGAAAAGTAAAATAGAAAACCGTATAAGTAGAAAGTATTATCGTAAGTAGTAAGTAGAATGGCAATACGAAAAGAAAAGAATATACTCTGAGTTCTACTGGGTATCATTACTGCGACTAGCCTAATGGCCGTGTTCCTAGTCGATTTTTTTGTTTTTTTATACAACCCTAACACGATCATCGGATGGGATAACTGTGACTAATGAGGGTCTTGGAAAATTCCCTGGCGACCCAAGTTTGTGCTGTTTGTTGTGGTAACTTTTCACGTCTTATCATTGGGCTTACAAAAAAGAAGTGATGTGTGTGTGTGTGTCTGTTTGTGTGTGTTGGTGACACGTGAAGCATGTGCCAAAAAGTCGAAATAAAAAGATACAGAAAATTAAATAAAGACTCCTTGACCAAATGTAGACCGAGTGTAGGAAGCAGAGACCAATGCAAAGACCAAAACGAACTGTACAAGAGATGTACAGTTGCCAAAAGAGGAATTGCGACAAATCTTGATGGAATTTTAACTATAGTAATATCCACAACTATTAATTTTGTATGGACTATAAGCATGTATAACAGAAGGAAATATACATATCCCTCTGTAATACATACTTATTATCACTACAAACAACTATGGACATTAATATATTTAATGTTCTTTCAATAGTTGTCGCAATTCCTCTTTTGGCAACTGTACAATCGGCAAAAAATAAAATAAAAAAGTATTGGAACCACCCTGACATTGAAATTAACCATAATTATGCATAAGGGGAGTTTCAATACATATTTTGCCGACTGTACAAAATATCCTTAATTCTCATCCGTTTTCTTATATAGACTTCCGATACATCTCTTAAATTACGGACACGGGGGGTTAGAATGGAAGCCGCCGAGTCCCAGGAAAGGGTACGTATCATATTGAAGGAGATTGATCGTGACACATATGCATAGGCTGAGACCCATCCAACTATGTGGCGACACACACCCAAATAGACGGAAGGGAGACGATAGACAGAAGACCAAAACAGAAGCTAGGGACCCCAAACAAAAACATATTAAACGAAAGAAAGATGAAGCCCGACAAGAATACATACAACTGGGACCCAAAATATAGACCCAGACCCAGAAACCCAGACCCAGAAACCCAGCCATGCCCGTACCGTACCTGTATACCGGACCTGTCACTAGCTTTCTTCAATGGCTGTTTACATGGGTTTGTTTACGTCTGTCTCGGTGTGGCTGATGGATGTTTCTGGCCTGTTTACTTGTCTGCCAGGGCTGGAGAGAGAGAGAGAGAGAGAGAGAGAGAGAGAGAGAGAGAGAGAGAGAGAGAGAGAGAGAGAGAGAGAGAGAGAAACTGACTCATTGATAAGTGTGTGTGTATGTGTGTGTGTTGAAGCTAATGTCTGATTTCTAATTACCAAAATCAACAGTGAACCTTGGAGGAAAGTGGAGACGGAAGAGAGGCAAGGAGGAGGAAGGAAACACATAGAGAAGGGGAGGAGACGAAGAAGAAAAAGAAGGAGGAGAAGGATGAGAGGAGGAGGAGAAGAGGGGAAAGATGGATCGGAGCAGCGACAGGAAGATAAATGGGAAGAGGGAGAGGAGTGAAAAGAGTGTGGTGACAGGCGAGGAAAAAATTAAAATGAGAAAGTGCTACGAAGAGGAAAGGGGGTGGAGACAAGGATGAAAATGTTGAATAGATTAAATGAGAAGAAAAAAAATCTTTGTGTTGCCTGTACTTTCATTTAAGGACTTCAAAAGATGAATGAAGAAGCCAAAATGGAAAGAATAAGAAAAGTCCAGGTAGGAGAGAGAAAAAAAAGAAAATCCATAACACTAACTCGGTCTCTCTCTCTCTCTCTCTCTCTCTCTCTCTCTCTCTCTCTCTTAGGTTTGTCTTTCTATGTTTCGGTAATTGTCTCTCTCTT